>APFE030939261.1:25672-50666 GCA_000404065.3 Pinus taeda | reverse complement strand
ATGCTAATTAATGAGAGGAATTTTTATTACTTGCAACATGATGATGGAGGCGGTAGTAGCGACATTGGATCAAGCATGGCACTTGTGGGTTTACGTGCTCGAACTAGGTATCAACTAAGTATTAATATGGGAAATATTACATACTGTAATGGCTTCAAGGAGGTTTTACAATGCTCAAGTTTCCATGGTACAAGGTAAGTCTAGGATGACTCCAAGTTTTTCCAATAAAATCACACCTTTAGCACTTTTAGAAGAATTTTCCTTGTGGATTTATAACACTAAGTGGTAAAAAAATTAGTGCTCTTGGTCACTTGCTACACGCTAAAGAAACAATGAGATGTGCTAGGGTGACTACTACATAAAGGGGTATGTCAATTATTTATACATCACTAAGGTAAGTTCAATATTTATTTATTGTTGTCATCAACTCTATGTTAGTCTTTATGGGGACTAGGAACTACCATAATTCACGAGTCTTGTCCTTATTCTTAATTAACCATAGACATTGGCTCTTTCATTTTCTTGATCGAAATTATGGTTATTTATAAGGTTTTGTTTTAGTGTTGGGTATACTTTATGGTGATGGGGCCAATTTTGTTAGTTGGTGGACTAGAATGCATAGGTTGGTCTAGTAACATTGCGTTCTCCTTGTGTTGGAAGGATGTCAATTTTTTGGTGGTTTGATGGAGGGTTGGGTGTGCCTCCATAGAGAGAGAAAGCATGATTAACATCTCAACTTGTGAATTTTAGCCCTCATCCCATGTATAGGTATAGGAGGTACATAATTAGCTTCCTGTTGTATTCTATCTAGGTGTATTAATGCTTATTGTTATGGAAATAGTTTTTTGGTTTGCAGGAAATATTGTGATATAGCTTGGAGTGAAATGCCTCATTAATGAGGTAGTACTAGAAGTGCAATTCTAGAGAGGGGTGAATGGAAAAGGCACATTGTAGGAGATTTAGGCCATGCTGAGGCCTTAGACCCCACTCTAGCCCACACACATGGAATCAATGACTTAGTTTCTCCCAAGGAAATTGGCTATCTTTCTTGGTAATTACCTAGTGGCAAATAAAAATGGTATGTGAGGATGTTAGGATTTTGGAAAATTGTATAAATCAATGTAATATTATGATATAATGGAGGTCCTTAGATTCACAATATATATATATATATATATAACCATGCAAGAGAGATCATTGTTTTATAAAGAATGATAGATATGGAAAATTTTAATGACTAAACATCTGAATGGAATGGTATAAATAGGGGGATAAATTTGTTACAAACATTCACGAGATTAGAGAATTATAGGAAAGTAAATGATGAATGGTTTTCTATCATTTTTTACTTGGAATTTGTGTTAGTATAAAGAATATTTCATAAGTAAATTATTCTATTAGTATATATAATGTGTGTGTGGGGATTGATTTGTTATATGTAACTGAGTGTAAGATTGGTATAACATATTTCAAGAAAGATGCATTCTCAATATATAATTTATATTTGCACAAAAAATCATATATATATTTTTATAAAGGTAATGGATACAATTGGATTAAAATTTTTAAATAAATTTTAATGAATACACGATAATTTAAACAAAATTTCTACAATTACATTAAATTTCTGATAAAAATTATAAATTAAGTTTATGTTTTTAAGGTTTTTTCATTTAAATAATTCTTGAGACTAAACTTGTTATTTTGGAAGCTTAGAAAAATACGACACTAAAAAAAAGCACTTTTGCCTTTCCCTTTTAAGAAGCCAATATATCAACTAACAAACATCTATCATATATAAGAACCAAACAATTTATAGTTTCATTTATTAGAAGTTATTAATCTCTAAAGTATGGATAAATGGAACAATAAAAATAGAGGAGATTAACAACATTTCAATTATTTTTTATAAAAACATCCCAAAAGATAATATCAATAAATGGAATTACATATTAAATTGTATTGTTCGCATGGTTGGTGCTCTAAATCCTTCTATAAGGGATATGTGTAGGTATTATGACCATTTATGTCTCCGTCTGAAACATATTTGTTCTATCCCTTAGCTACATATGAGATGATTTCACTCCATGACTTGTAACACTAATATGTACAGTTTCATATTCATATAGCTATGGACAAAAAAAAGATATACCATAATTGAAAATGTAGAAAATCCTCATTGAGATATAGAGAAGTTATTAAAAGATACCTGGTGAGCTAGTAACTTGTTAACTAGTGCTTTCATGTCTACTACCATGCTTGATTTACCAAGAATAATGGAAACACAATTTTATGAGCGGTGTTGAACTTCTTTGAAATTGTAGATCTTTGAACTTAGTGGCCACTAATTATTTATTGCCACAAGATATCCACCAGCTAGCAACAAATGTTTTACGGGGACATAGTATACCAATCATATATCTATCTATATTAGATAAAACTATAGAGGGATGATTAGAGAGGAAACATGCATCTTGGTCAAGATTGTGTGATGTAAGGATTCGTCGAGGTAATAAAATTTAATTGTTACTTTGTTTTTTTAAACTAGCCATAAATCTAGTGTAGTCGAAATATCGATTTAAAAAGTAAATTGCAACCCTCTTTCTAAAGTATGAATTTTGTGTTTAGATATATTTTTATTAGTACAAAAAATATAATACCAAACAAAACATTTTATTTTATGCCTCTTCTCTGAAACAATCAACATTTACATTTTCAATGTTTTTTATGAATCTTAGTTAAAGAAAATATTTTATTACTTATTTATGTTGTTATTTGAACTAT
Organism: Pinus taeda; assembly: GCA_000404065.3. NCBI lineage: Eukaryota > Viridiplantae > Streptophyta > Pinopsida > Pinales > Pinaceae > Pinus > Pinus taeda. The sequence continues at coordinate 47,882 of APFE030939261.1, read as the reverse complement.
AATTTTTATCATTTAATCCAATCCAAAAGTCATGAATATTGAAGGAATTATAATTGTAAAATAATAAAGTATAAATTTAAACTTTTTATAAGGTTTTTCTAAAATTTCGTAATAATTTTTGCTTTTTGATCACCATTTAGTGTGGCAGGGAAAAGAAATATGAGGAACATTACTTTCTATGTATTAGTATTATTACTATTATTTATATGAGTTTATGTGATTTACAATTGTATGAAACAACCTTAACATTATCATGTTATATAAATTAATTTTAAATGTTAGGAGACATCAATTCATTCTTTATAAGAAACCATACTTTCCTTATAATACATGGGTTGTGCTATAAAAACTATCCCAGATCCCTCTTAATTGAAACCTATTAAGTGGATAGAGTGATAACATCTTTCAAGTTGCAAACCTTTCTTTAAGTTTTTCACTCACAAAAGTGGTATCATCTTGAAATATTTGATCCCTCTTAGTACTTGATAGATCTAGAGTAAATATAGATCTAGGTTGGTTCACCTCCATAATAAATTACCTTGTCTTATCTATAAAGTTTCGGTGGAAATAAAATACAACAAAGTTGTTCAAAAAACCAAATTGCAAAACCAATGTTAAATTTTAACAACAAACTCTTCATGGAAAGGGAGTCGATATCATTAACAAATATTTGTAATATATTAATTTTAAAATATTTAAATAAATATCACTCAACATCAAATTTTCAAGGGTTCTTTACAAAAATGTCCTAAATATGTTTCCCAATCTCATTATGGAAAAAATAAGTAACTAGAAAATGATTCGTTTAAATATTCCTCCACAAACTCACACATGTTCAATGAGATAATTTTACTAAAAATAAACCAAATGAAACCTTGATTTAAAATAAATAAGTTTCTAAGAAAATATTCACACAATAGTCATTTCATGGTGTATAAGCATATATATGACCTACAAAATCATTAACCAAGTTAGACCATTCCTTTTTCGAATGCTCATACATATTCAACCACATAAATTTACATAAAATAGATCAAATGACACTGAGACAAAGTAATTTTTTTAATATAAAAAAACTATATACCTCCCAATAGGACAATGTTTCCTACACAAAGAAAAATTTAAAAACAACATTATTTATAAACAAAAAATTTAAATAGACCCCTATTTTTTCCCTTTCTAATTTTAAATTATTAAAAATGAATTTAAACAAAGTAAAATAAGACCATAATATATAGAAGAGTTTCCTGTTGTACTCATCCATTCTATGAAAATAAAATCATAGGAAGTAATTCAAAATAAAAATAAATTCCACAAACACTAGACTTAAAGACAAATGAATGAAATGAAACCCCACATTTTTTTCTTCTCATTTAGATTTTTTCAAAAATGATTTGAAACAAAGTAGATCCCCCTTGTTCTCTTCCTTATTCGTAAAAATTAGATGTGGAAAACAAAAGAAAATTTAAAGCTTCAAAAAACCCAAACTTTAACCTTACATTGGAATGGTTTGAGCATAAATTCATGGTTCTATCCATGGGAGTTAGGCCATAGAAATTCATGAGGAAAGATGAGATATGCTAGCTCAAAAATCCAATTTGCAATAAATGAGAATGAGAATATTACTTTAGACAATAAATAAACACAAAATGTGTATGAATAAATAGTGAAAGAAGGTTGAAGGTCGCAAACAGGCCCTCCACCATTCCATCCCTTTGTTGCCCTATCTCTCTCTTACTCTCTATAACTCTTCCTCTCTCTCACACCTCCTATCCCTCTCTCACAGTGTCTCTAAATATCTCTCTATGACTCTTACTATGGCTCTCTCTCTCTCTCTCTGTCAATCTCTCACCCTCTTATTCCTTGTCTTACCCTCTCCCTTCTGCACTCTCCTTCTCTCTCTTCCCCCCCTCTCTCTTCCCCCCCTCTCTCTTTCTCTTTCTCTCTCTCTCTCTCCTCCTCCTCCCTCTCCCCCTCTCCCTCTCTCTCTTCCCCTCCTACCTCTCCCCCTCTCCCTCTCTCTCTTCCCTTCTTTACCTTTCCTTCTCTCTCTCTCACTCCCATTCTTCTTCCTCCTCCCTTTGACCCTCTCCCTCTCTCCCTCTCCCTCTCTCTCGCTTGTTTTCTATTACTTGATCTCCCTCCCTCTCTCTCTCTTTCTCTCCCACTTTCCTATCTCACTTTCCCACCCTCACTCTTGCTATCTCCGTCTCTCACTATCTCCCTATCTTGCTCTTTCTCACTCTCAGAATATCACTCTCACACAATATCTTTGACATTATTTCCTTCTCACTCTCTCTCTGTAAATATCTTTTCCTCTCTCCGTAAATAGCAACAACGAATTATTGTAACATAGGAGGCCTAGATCAAGGATTATTGTAACATAGGAGGCCTAGATCATCGAAACAGATCAAGAATTAAGGTCAACTCTCAGGGAAAAATTAACGAAGAGTGATTCATGTCAAGGCCATTACAATAGCTTCATGAACATCTAAACACACAGATGCATACGCATTAAGGCCTTTAAGAATGTGTTCAACCCACACAAGCAATTATAGTTGTAGCGACTATATGAGCTCTGCACAAGCTATTTTATTGGCTCTTTAGCTTTGTTATAAGGACAAGCTTTTGCGCTTTTTGATTTTGTGTCTTTGCTTTTTCTGATAAGGCTCAACTTTGTTCCTTTCTTGATTTTCTAGTGCTTTGTATTTTGTTTTCGTTCATCTGTTTTTTTTGGACTCTTTTTGTTTTTGCTATTTGGTTATTTTGTTTTTTTTTTTTTTTTTCTTTAAATTATATATATATATATATATAATATATATAATATATATACTATATATTATATAATCATTATTTTTTATGTACATATAAGCAATATAATTTTTTCTTTATTGATTAGATATTTCAATATTTTGTCTTAACTTTTTTTTTAGTTCATTTACTTTTTATGTTTTATAAATTAACATTAGTCTCTATTTATCAAATATCAAGAAAATAAGTAAAATATATGTTTCAAATATATATAAAAAATTACAACTTAACATAAAACTACAACTTAACTAGTATATTAATCATTATTATTATTTAATCTATGTTATTATTATATTAACAATTTCAATTTTTTGTATTGAAGTTTTTTATTTTCAATTTTTATGTTCATCTAATTGGACGATTTAATCATTTTTTAATTAACTATTTTTATATGATAGTTTAAACTGAAAGATGATAGTATATTCTAGTCATTTCCACTATATCGACTAATGAAATTATAACTCTTTAACATTTTGCATATTTAAATCATTTTTTAAACCTTATTTAAAATATTTTTTTACCGAATGATGATTAAAAATTTATTGTGCCTATTACTTATCGCCATGTACAAAAATTAGATAAAAATGAAAATGTGTATCAAGATTAAAAAAAAATGAATCTTAAAATTGAAAAAAATATTAAAAGTTGGCTCCCTGTTTTACATTATAAAACATTTCACTTTCCATTTAAATGGTGCCAAACGTGGCTGCATTATTTTTCAAACATATAGTGGTGACTTACATTACATTTTTTGAAATGAGTTGGTTTGGAACTTCCAAGTGAAATGGTCACAAATGTGGCTTCATTCTCAACCAAAAAAATATTTAAAAAAAAAATGAAACATGGCTGCATTCTTTGGTCATATTATGTTTTGTGAGTTACATTTTGCAACGTGTTTTCTTAGAAAAAATGAAATTTTATGGAAAACACTAGGGGAAGTCATTGTTTCCATATTCAACTAACTCTTTTTTTTCCCACTATTTTCTATTATTTGAGAAAATTACATGTTGTAGATACCAAACACTAATGTTTGTACAAAATTAACCCTTGGGTATACCATACTTGTTTTGAAATAGATATATGCAATGATATATAGAGCATAATATAATGATCTGATAATACTTGCAAAAAATGAGATTTTGTTAGGGTCTATTTGCCCCCTAAAATGGGTGGTCTATATATGGTTGGTGCTAATATTAGTATTTTTCAGCATCCCGTTGTTCCTGAATTAGCCACTGAACCCTGGGCTAGACCACAACCTCCTTGGATAGCTGGTCTATAATTTGATTGCATTCCCTGTAATTGTAATGAAAAGAAATATAATCTAATTTTTATTTTAAATGAATAGGTTCATCCAATATGTTACTGAGTGTGTGCACATGACATGTATATGTGTTATTGAACAATTTTATAATGTTTTTTTGAGTTCCAAAAATATGACGGTGCCTACAATCATGTTCCAATCCAAAATGGAGCAAATGTCTAATAGTGATGAGTTTGACATAGTTATTTGTCCCAACCCTAAAACTCATCTGGATGGGGTAAGAATGTATGTGAGATAGATTCAGAAAGATACCCACACCCACATCCTTGTTCTTGTGCAGATCCATCAAAGTATGCCAAATGATGATTTCGGTAAATAACTTTAGGTGTCATAGGTGAGACAGGAGGAGTGTGCTTGTCATCAACAATTTCATGAAATGAGTTAATAATATGGGCGATAGAGATAGGCCAAAGGGTAGCTTTGTCTCAAAATATGATGCCATTCCTGTTCAACTAGATTTTCCAACAAATAAGTAGGGGGATATTGTGAGCTTTCTGGTTCGAGGTTTGAGTCCACTAATGATTCCAAGAAGTCTGAATGTTATCTCCATGCCATCATTGTCTAATAGTCAGAGAGGAGAGAAATTGTTCCCATAAATTGATAGCGAAAGGGTAGGTGAGAAATATATTTTTATTTGATTCAATGACCTGTTGACAGGGGATGCACCAGGAGGGACCATCAAATGAACTTTTCATCAAATTTTCCCCAGTAGGAGTTTTTTTCATAAGGAAATTCTACATAAAAAATCCCAGTGAATATGGGAGATTTGAGCTTCTAAATAGTACACCACCACTTAGCCAGAACAAGTGGCCCATGAGCAGCATATATGGTAGGATATCCGTCTTTTGAGGAATAACTTACATATTTTTTAGGTGCCCAAATGAGTTCATCATTTTCCTCCCTAATATGTACATGTGATTTAGTTAGTGCAGAGGTATAGCCCACCCAGTTCTGATGCCATTATATAGTGATTCCCAAGAAGTCATATGATTTCCAAGCATTTGCAAAAATTTTGGTATTCTCCAAATCTACAATATTAGAAATCAGGTTTATGCCTCGATCATTTAAAAGGTAATAAGATTTGGGGTTATTCTGTACATATTACAACATCTTGACCATAGGGACATGCCTAAGCGTACTGATGTGCTAGATTTAATACGCCATGCACGATAGTTTCTGATAGTAGGAAGAGTGTGTACGAAACCCTGCCAGATCATCAATATACCTATTCTATACTAGGTCAAGAGTCAAATACAATCGAAATAATGACAAATCCAAATGTATTTGTGATGGACAACATAAGTCCAAAGGCTGCGGGTAATGAGAACATGCCATCCCATCTTGGCAGCAAGTTCATGTGCAAAAGAAGTAATATCCTTTATACCATAGCCACCCCATTTCTTAGGATGCATGATTTGACTCCATCCCACCGAAGGAAATCGCTTCCATTCCTTGTAACCATTCCTTAGAAATCTACAACAAATATTTTGTATCAGGATAGGATTCTTCTGGTAACCTTGCTAAGGAGATCCAGTAAACCAGAATTGCCTCAAGGACGAATTTAATGAGTAAATGCCCATACTTGGATAAGAACCTATGATTCCAATTGTGAAGTTTTTTTTCCACCTTGTCCATGAGCTCAGTCTAATCCGATATTTTGTAACTATGTGGATTGATATGGAAACCAAGATATTTGAGTCCATGCTCCAGAAAAAGTCTTTGAAAGCGGAACTTATGAATAGCGATCTGAAGTTCTTGTTGGGAAAAATATGAGAAAGAGATTTTATATTTCAGTTGATTGGATTCCATAACAGTTGCAGTGGAAAAAAACCGCATGATATCATAAAAAATAGAGAAGTCCAGTATTCCCCCACTGGGAAAGATAAGGACATCGTCCATAAAAAGTAGGTGGGAGATGATGCAAATTGTCTGTAATTTGATACCCTAAGGTCATCTGTCTCATCTTTCCTACAATATTAACCTACTTAGTCCTTCCATTACAAGGAGGAAAGCGAGAGGGGAAAGAGGACATCCTTGTCTGAGGCCTTGCTTTAGTGAAAGTAATTGGAGTCCAAGCCATTAATGAGAATGTTGAAGGACACAATGGTTATAAAACACATTATCCATTCAATGAAAGAGAGAGGGAATACTAAGTGTGTGAGGAAAATTCTTAAGTATAACCAGCTGACTTAATCAAATGCCCTAGAAATATCGATCTTGAGGATGGATCCTTTTAAATGCCTTGTCTTAATGGAGTCGAGGACCTCCTATCAGATGCCAATGGCCTCATGTATTTGTATATTATGCGAAAAAAAAATTGCTCGAATGAGATGTGGGAAGATAGGATGGAATTTAATCGATTAGCGATGATTTTGGCAATAATTTTATAAAGGCAGTTGTAGAGAGATATAGGCCTGAAATCATTGAAAGAAAGAGGGGAGTCCACTTTGGGGTTGAGGGAAATGAAAGTAGAGTTGACAACCTCATACATATGGCCAACTAACCTACATTCCTCCACAACCTTAAGTAGGTCCTTTCCCATGGTTTCAAAGAAAGATAGATAAATTTCAACGAACCATCCATCTCGGTCATGGATTTTATCATTTTTAAACCATTTAAGAGTGATTTCTAGTTCCCCAATTGATGCTAGATTAATGATATCAATCGTTGAATCTCGGTCAACAAAATGAGGGAAAAGTATGGAAAATCTAATGATTTCTACAAGAGTGACCTCTTGAGGACCCTTGAATAGATTTCAAAAGTAGGTAATGCCAACATGAGCCAATTGATGAAAAGTATGAGTAGGATGTCCATCCTCATTAGGCATCTTCCGGATAGTATTACTTTCTCATCTTGATTTTGCAGAATTATGAAATAATTGTGTGTTGTCATCCCCATATTATAATGAGATAGCTCTACTCCTGAGGTGCTAGGTCTCCTCACATTCTTTGACAATTTTGGATCATGGAGCTTCCAGGTCAATGAGAATATTTTAGCTTCTGTAGTGGAGAAACCCCTCCCATTCTTGTCCAACACATCTGCCAGCTTGTCTTCAATGAACCTAAGAGTTTGATCATCTCAGTCTCATTCTCTTTTAGCCCATTGAATAGATAAACTCATTAGTTCATTTATGTTGTGATAAAAGACTTATGATATAGGATCTCCCCTACGTAGGTGGATGTGCATGCCAATAATCATTAACAAATTTGATGTTATTAGAATCCATCAGCCAGATGGAATTGAATTTAAATGGGTCCCTTGGTTTTAGAAAGGAACCTAAAAAATCCAAATATATAGGGGATTGGTCATATATGCCACCATAGCCCACCCATTGACAAATGTTTCTCAAGGCTCTTACCAAACTCTCCTTGATTAAGAAGCGATCCAGTCTTCTGGAGAGTGATGCTTTTCCTATTCTTTTGTTACACCAGCTGGTTGTAGCTTATTCATAGGGATATCAACAAGATGGTACTACTCCCGAAGATGTCCCAAATATCCGAGAGGGGGTCCAATTAGGCATTGTGTCCCCAAGAGTTCGTGTGTCCAATTAAGAAATTTTGGTCCCCTCCTAGATTGAGGTTGTCTGTGTTAGTGAGAGATAGGTTGAATAAATGATTCCAGAATTCAACCCTGTTATGATAGGGAGTAGAACCATTGATAATTATGAATTCTTGATATAACTTCGAGTATATATCTATACCCAAAAATCCAACCCCTCCTGAAGATGTATGTAGCTTAAACGTGCGGGGGTTAATGCCAAGTGTAATTCCCCAGACCGTCCACTGACATCCAGTGCATGGAAGGTCCATCCCAGCTCTAGGGAATTTAAAATAGAGATGACCTACTCAACCAAGCCAAGGGTTTCTGGTAGGTAGATAATATCGAACTTTTGAGAATCCAATAGTCTTGTGAGGGCTAATTTTTTAGCAGGACTAGCCAACCATATACAGTTAAAAGAGACCCACTTCATGGATGAGATAGGCGGATGGTGTCCAGTGCAATAAGAACCCTATCAAGTTTATATTTATTGCCCTGGGCCACATCCACCCCTGCTTGGATAATGGTGTTAGAAATACAGGAGTGTCAATGCCTTCTAGGCTTGGTGAATTTAGGAGGCGAGATTAGGCCCATCGTAGAAGGCTCAGCAGGGTGTTTCCACTGAGAGGGAAGATTGTAGGGATGATAGTGACCATAGGATACCGATGCACCAGGAGAAGGAGGATTAATAAACAACTAAGGTATCGAAGGTGAGGCAGTGGAATAGGATTTTGGGGGGGGGGATTCAAAGGGGATGAGAGTGAAATGCAGGAAATGCTTGCAATGGATGAAAATGCCATGAAATTGTTGTGTAGAAGTAGATAAAGGTAATGAAATTGAAGTGAATGAGGATGAGAAATACTTTCAAAGAGAGCAGTGGTAGTAGCAACCTATGATCTTGTCATAGTAGGTGAATGAGTCTATGGGAAGCCAAAGTAGTCATGTGAGAAAAACTATGATCTGGTGGCTTCAAATGAGAGGAACGAGTAGGTTTCTCCTATGCAGATGCTTAAGCAATAGGGGTGGCACCATCTGATTCTCGGGTGGGAGAGGAGGTAGCAGTGACCAAAGGGCATTCCTTGTAGAGATGACCTACCTTGTTAGCCCTTGTACATCTTAACGACACCCCTTCATAATCTAGAATCTAGATTCTAGTGAATATTTTCCATTGAAGAGTAATCTACTCTAGCCCTTATGTGGTGTCCAAGTGCACCAAGATGCACACCATCAATTTGTTTCCAGAGCTAATGTAGTATTTATGATAATAAAGGAATGTACCCAATGCATTCCCAATGCAAGTAAAAATTTCCTCAGACCAGAAGTGCAGGGGAAGTCCCGAGAGTTGAACTCAAAGTGGACCAATGCCCAATTGTTCCTACTGGGGGTCAAATAACAGACTCCATCTCTTAAGCAAAATAGGGGCCAATTTTATGTGCCAGTATCATCAGAGAACCCATGAAGTGTAATATTCTCTTTGAAAGCTAAGAGTGAACCATCCGCAAGCTAGAGTCATGACAGAAGGGAGTTCCCTTAGCATGTTCCTACAAATATATGTGACCCAAAGATGAAGTTGAGTGGGCGAGTACCATCTCCCTCTGATACTTCCCACCAAAACCTCATTTGATATGTCCACAACATCACCTATTGCATGCCTTCACTGAAACAAAGCGCCAGATCCTTCTGGGAGGCTTTAACACACTTAGATTTTTAACTTTTCCCAAACAAGGTGTCGTCATATGATCTTGTAGAGGGTCCTGGGTACCCGAGGAAGCTGCCTGTAACCTAAGGTTACCATACATAGGGTTTACCGCCAGGACATCAAAATAACAAAATGGAAAGAATGGCTGCTGAGTTCTAGGATAGTGCCCTAAAAGGATGATGAAGCTAGGATGTGGGAGAGGGGGTCATCCCTAATGTCGAAACCCATGAACTAGGAGTGGGCAGATATGGATGACAAATGGGGAGAGTCCGGAAGTGGATAGTTGAAATAAGGGGAAGGAGGAATGCAAGAGGCTAGCATATGTACGGTGGGTGGAGAAATGGAGTGGCTATCGAGACCAGACTAGGATATAGTGAGAGCACAAAATGACAGACTAACATGAAGGGCCCAAGGTCTGATCAAATAGAAGGCGGTTCTGACCATAACGGTAGTGAAAAAATTTGGAATCCAGAAACCAAAACCTCTGTCATGGAGAAAGGATAAGCCCAGATGGTTTTTTAGGGAGATGGCTCCTTTGAATAGTTGACAACATAACCCTCCATCTTCAACAAGTGCTGCAATCAAGAAATAGAGATGGAAGGATAACGACTTCTATGGTGTGCTAACTACAAGGACATAGGAGTAAGAGGCAGACCATCACAGTGCACACACCAAGCAGATAAGGACAATAAAGTGTAGCTATAGTGACAGAGAAGTGAAGACCAAAACCCTAACTGAAATCTAGCGAAACACCAGATCGGAGCTCCATCTTGAAAGCTCTCAATTAAAATATTGGACATAATTTTTTTCAGCTAACTCTTATTTAGTATACGCTCCTATTTATCATTTATGCATCAAAAATTTTGTTTTCATTCAATTGTGAAATGAGAGTGTTTTCCTTTTGTCATTTTCATTTATAGTTTCTAATTTTTAATATGATAAAGGGTTTTTCTAGGTTCTACTAGTTTTTCTTAGTTGTTGTTGCGTGGTTTATTATGGTTTAAGGAGGAGTGTTTTTTTTTTATTTATTTATTTATTTTTTCTGATAGTTCTAATGTTCACTTTCTATGTTTTAATGAATCCTTATAGGTTTTGGATTTAAATATTATGATTCACTAACATGTATCATAGGTTTAAGAGTGTTATGAATCCATCGAATTTTGTGTAGGGTTTTTTTTTCCATATTAAAGGTTGCTCATTGCAACATAGGGATATTTTACATAGTGAGGGATTCCGATGGGTCTTTGTAATTGTGTAGAATCTCAATGGTTGATATTTGTAATTGTGCACAATGTGTTACCATTAATGATAAATATTGTATCATTTTATATTTTACTAGAGTTTTGCAATGTTTGAATAAATGTTACAATTTTACCTGATGAATAGAAATCGTTATTCACCTATTCTATGCAACTGCATTAAATCATTTATATCTTAATAAAGATTTTCAGTTTTTATATTAAATACAATGTAGAATATATATATTGAATTGTGAGAGAGTATTACTTTATTATAACATAGATTGCATTACATAATTTATATCTTAATAGATATTTTAATTTTTTGTATTAAATACAATGCAAAAGATATATATTGAATTCTGAGAGAGTCTTATTTTATTATCACATAGATTGTATTGTGTGACTATACTTGTAGGCTAATAGCAGCTACCTATATTCCAAGGATAACCCATAAAGATAGTGGAAGCATTTTCATTTAGTGGTTGTATTGAAGTAATTAAAATCTTTCCCATTTTCTAAATTGTGAGGCGTGCATTTTCAATAGGAGTTGCTATAATCTCTTTGTGTTTCATTAAATTTTTACATGATTTTCTATTCTCTTCAGAATGTGAGATTAATGAGTAAATATCTATTCTTAATAGCTTAATTTGGTTAAATATTAAATTTAATAAAATTTAAAGTTTAGATAAGTTAAGTTAATTATGTTGGTTTTTAATATTTTAAGAGAATTTGGTTAATATAAATTTTGAATCATTTTTTTCTCCTCTATCTTTAACTAAATTAAATATAAAAATTAAAGTTTAGACAAATTAAACATATTTAATTTAAACTATCACAAAAAAATAAACCATATAAATGAAATCACAATTTCAACCATTCATAAATATTATAGAAGTGCTTATAATTTGCCCAAAATAATGAACATTTGTTATTTTATTATATGGTTCAAACATGTGAATAGGTAATGGTCTATTATGTTTTAATTTAATATTAGACAACATTCAAAATTAATTTTGGTTCATCTCTTTTATTTTCTATATATAAATATCATTTTACCTATTAAATATAATAGACACCAAATTGGTGCATGAGATCCCCTTGTTTGTGGGACACTAAGTCTACGAAGTCATACATACTCTACTCCTATTACATGATCTTCTCCAAATTTTCTTTATACTGGGGAAACATCTTGCATTTGGGAAGATCATCATATAGATAATTTGAATAGAAATGTCCCGCTAACCGTTTTTCATCTATAAATGCAAGTTTCAAAAAAGGCGAAACGTTAAAAATCATCCATGGTAGAGTTAGTGATGGAATGCTATGTAATGATTTGGATGATATTTTATTTGGCCATTTGTTTGATAAGTTGGAATGAGTTGCTTAAATCATTCGATATTCCTTTAACCATCCTCGTCAAAGGAATATCGTACCTCTAAGCGAATCAATCATCCCTGATAAAATTTCACATCGAACAAGTAAGGTACCACATAGATCTTTCAAATTATGCCTATAGTATAGGTTGTTTTATTACATTCCTATATTTACATTATCTTTCCATTTTACTTAACTTATAGCTTATTTGATTCCCTTGGGAACAATAAACAACACATTTGAATAGAGATATATAAATTAACTCCCTAAGGTTTCCATCAAATAATCCCAAAGTTAAGATAAATCATGTTATAACCTTACTATGAATTCTTCTTAACCACCAAATTGGTGAACTAATGTAAATGTTCAATGTGTTTGATCCGTTTTTAATTTTAATTTTTTTTGGTTGGTTGGACATTAAATTTTATAATCTATTTTATTTTCTTGGAACGCGAAACAACTCACTTAAATAGAGGTATAAAAATTAACTCCCCAAATGTTCCATCTATTAATGTTATGATAAATGAGGAACCATCCCATAAATATCATCCACGTCATCAAACAAATATGAATGTTCCATGCATTAGATTTTCTTTTTCATATTTTCATTTATAGTTATTTGTACATTGTATTTCATAAAAATTTATGGCCAATACAACATTCCATCCTATGAGATTGGAGAAATTCAATCTGTAACATGAAATTGGAAAACTAATCTAAATATTCAATGTATTTGATTTTCTTTCCTTTTTTGAATTTTAATTGTTTGGATATTGAATTTTATAATGTATTTTATTTTATTAGAAAAATACACAACTCATTTGAATAAAGGAATAGAAATTAATTATGCAAATGTTCTATGTTAGGTCTCCATAATACTAGTGACTCTGCCATTAATATTATCATTGTGTCTCTTATTATTATTGTTGTTCCCCTATCATCCCCATATTGTTGTTAGTGTGCCCCATAAAAACACACTATTGTTATTGTTATGCCCTTATATTATTATTGTTATGTCAACTTTGATTATATTGTGACGCCTTAGACTTTTATATATAGAAAGGACGTTTTGTCATTTGTATCATGAAATAATTTTCATTTATATAATGTAAAGGAGTTCCCTCCTTAAGAGGCTGATTTTGTAGTTGTTGATCTATCTTTTCTTCTATTTTATGAGTTGGTTGGATAACATTTGGTATCAGAGCTTTGGATTCTATGGTTTCATGGAATTTTCGCTATAAATAGTTTTCTATGAACCAAAAAAATATTTAAAAAAAAATGAAACATGGCTGCATTATTTGGTCATATTATGTTTTGTGAGTTACATTATGCAACGTGTTTTCCTAGAAAAATTGAAATTTTATGGAAAACACTAGGGGAAGTCATTGTTTCCATATTCAACTAACTCTTTTTTTCCCACTATTTTCTATTATTTGAGAAAATTACATGTTGTAGATGCCAAACACTAATGTTTGTACAAAATTAACCCTTGGGTATACCATACTTGTTTTGAAATAGATATATGCAATGATATATAGAGCATAATATAATGATCTGATAATACTTGCAAAAAATGAGATTTTATTAGGGTCTATTTGCCCCCTAAAATGGGTGGTCTATATATGGTTGGTGCTAATATTAGTATTTTTCAGCATCCCGTTGTTCCTGAATTAGCCACTGAACCCTGGGCTAGACCACAACCTCCTTGGATAGCTGGTCTATAATTTGATTGCATTCCCTGTAAATGTAATGACAAGAAATATAATCTAATTTTTATTTTAAATGAATAGGTTCATCCAATATGTTACTGAGTGTGTGCACATGACATGTATATGTGTTATTGAACAATTTTATAATGTTTTTTGAGTTCCAAAAATATGACGGTGCCTACAATCATGTTCCAATCCAAAATGAAGCAAATGTCTAATAGTGATGAGTTTGACATAGTTATTTGTCCCAACCCTAAAACTCATCTGGATGGGGTAAGAATGTGTGTGAGATATATTCATAAAGATACCCACACCCACATCCTTGTTCTTGTGCAGATCCATCAAAGTATGCCAAATGATGATTTCGGTAAATAACTTTAGGTGTCATAGGTGAGACAGGAGGAGTGTGCTTGTCATCAACAATTTCATGAAATGAGTTAATAATATGGGCGATAGATATAGGCCAATGGGTAGCTTTGTCTCAAAATATGATGCCATTCCTGTTCAGCTAGATTTTCCAACAAATAAGTAGGGGGATATTGTGAGCTTTCTGGTTCGAGGTTTGAGTCCACTAATGATTCCAAGAAGTCTGAATGTTATCTCCATGCCATCATTGTCTAATAGCCAGAGAGGAGAGAAATTGTTCCCATAAATTGATAGCGAAAGGGTAGGTGAGAAATAGATTTTTATTTGATTCAATGACCTGTTGACAGGGGATGCACCAGGAGGGACCATCAAATGAACTTTTCATCAAATTTTCCCCAGTAGGAGTTTTTTTCATAAGGACATTCCACATAAAAAATCCCAGTGAATATGGGAGATTTGAGCTTCTAAATAGTACACCACCACTTAGCCAGAACAAGTGGCCCATGAGTAGCATATATGGTAGGATATCCGTCTTTTGAGGAATAACTTTCATATTTTTTAGCTGCCCAAATGAGTTCATCATTTTCCTCCCTAATATGTACATGTGATTTAGTTAGTGCAGAGGTATAGCCCACCCAGTTCTGATGCCATTATATAGTGATTCCCAAGAAGTCAGATGATTTCCAAGCATTTGCAAAAATGGTGGTATTCTCCAGATCTACAATATTAGAAATCGGGTTTATGCCTCGATCATTTAAAAGGTAATAATATTTGGGGTTAGTATGTACATATTACAACATCTTGACCATAGGGACATTCCTAAGCGTACTGATGTGCTAGATTTAATACGCCATGGATGATAGTTTCTGATAGTAGGAAGAGTGTGTACGAAACCCTGCCAGATCATCAATATACCTATTCTATACTAGGTCAAGAGTCAAATACAATCGAAATAATGAAAAATCCAAATGTATTTGTGATGGACAACATAAGTCCAAAGGCTGCGGGTAATGAGAACATGCCATCCCATCTTGGCAGCAAGTTCATGTGCAAAAGAAGTAATATCCTTTATACCATAGCCACCCCATTTCTTAGGATGCACGATTTGACTCCAGCCCACCGAAGGAAATCGCTTCCATTCCTTGTAACCATTCCTTAGAAATCTACAAAAAATATTTTGTATCAGGATAGGATTCTTTTGGTAACCTTGCTAAGGAGATCCAGTAAACCAGAATTGCCTCAAGGACGAATTTAATGAGTAAATTCCCATACTTGGATAAGAACCTATGATTCCAATTGTGAAGTTTTTTTTCCACCTTGTCCATGAGCTAAGTCTAATCCGATATTTTGTAACTATGTGGATTGATATGGAAACCAAGATATTTGAGTCCATGCTCCAGAAAAATTCTTTGAAAGGGGAACTTATGAATAGTGATCTGAAGTTCTTGTTGGGAAAAATATGAGAAAGAGATTTTATATTTCAGTTGATTGGATTCCATAACAGTTGCAGTGGAAAAAAACCGCATGATATCATAAAAAATAGAGAAGTCCTGTATTCCCCCACTGGGAAAGATAAGGACATCGTCCATAAAAAGTAGGTGGAAGATGATGCAAATTGTCTGTAATTTGATACCCTGAGGTCATCTGTCTCATCTTTCCTACAATATTAACCTACTTAGTCCTTCCATTACAAGGAGGAAAGCGAGAGTGGAAAGAGGACATCCTTGTCTGAGCCCTTGCTTTAGTGAAAGTAATTGGAGGCCAAGCCATTAATGAGAATGTTGAAGGACACAATGGTGATAAAAAACATTATCCATTCAATGAAAGAGAGAGGGAATACTAAGTGTGTGAGGAAAATTCTTAAGTATAACCAGCTGACTTAATCAAACGCCCTAGAAATATCGATCTTGAGGATGGATCCTTTTAAATGCCTTGTCTTAATGGATTGGAGGACCTCCTATGGGATGTCAATGGCCACATGTATTTGTATATTATGCGAAAAAAAATTGCTCGAATGAGATGTGGGAAGATAGGATGGGATTTAATCGATTAGCGATGATTTTGGCAATAATATTATAAAGGCAGTTGTAGAGAGATATAGGCCTGAAATCATTGAAAGAAAGAGGGGAGTCCACTTTGGGGATGAGGGAAATGAAAGTAGAGTTGACAACCTCATACATATGGCCAACTAACCTACATTCCTCCACAACCTTAAGTAGGTCCTTTCCCATGGTTCCAAATAAAGCTAGATAAATTTCAACGAACCATCCATCTTGGCCATGGATTTTATCATTTTAAACCATTTAAGAGTGATTTCTAGTTCCCCAATTGATGCTAGATTAATGATATCAATCGTTGAATCTCGGTCAAAAAAATGAGGGAAAAGTATGGAAAATCTAATGATTTCTACAAGAGTGGCCCCTTGAGGACCCTTGAATAGTTGTCAAAAGTAGGTGATGCCAACATGAGCCAATTGATAAAAAGTATGAGTAGGATGTCCATCCTCATTAGGCATCTTATGGATAGTATTACTTTCTCATCTTGATTTTGCATAATTATGAAATAATTGTGTGTTGTCATCCCCATCTTATAATGAAATAGCTGTACTCCTGAGGTGCTAGGTCTCCTCACGTTCTTTGACAATTTTGGACCATGGAGCTTCCAGGTCAATGAGAATATTTTAGCTTCTGTAGTGGAGAAACCCCTCCCATTCTTGTCCAACACATCTGCCAGCTTGTCTTCAATGAACCTAAGAGTTTGATCGTCTCAGTCTCATTCTCTTTTAGCCCATTGAATATATAAACTCATTAGTTCATTTATATTGTGATAAAAGACTTATGATATAGGATCTCCCCTATGTAGGTGGATGTGCATGCCAATAATCATTAACAAATTTGATGTTATTAGAATCCATCAGCCACATGGAATTGAATTTAAATGTGGCCCTTGGTTTTAGAAAGGAACCTAACAAATCCAAATATATAGGGAATTGGTCAAATATGCCACCATAGCCCACCCATTACAAATGTTTCTCAAGGCTCTTACCAAACTCTCCTTGATTAAGAAGCGATCTAGTCTTCTGGATAGTGATGCTTCTCCTATTCTTTTGTTACACCAGCTGGTTGTAGCTTATTCATAGGGATATCAACAAGATGGTACTACTCCCGAAGATGTTCCAAATATCCGAGAGGGGATCCAATTAGGCATTGTGTCCCCAAGAGTTCGCGTGTCCAATTAAGAAATTTTGGTCCCCTCCTAGATTGAGGTTGTCTGTGTTAGTGAGAGATAGGTTGAGTAAATGATTCCAGAATTCAACCCTGTTATGATAGGGAGTAGAAGCATTGATAATTATGAATTCTTGATACAACTTCGAGTATATATCCATACCCAAAAATCCAACCCCTCCCGAAGATGTATGTAGCTTAAACGTGCGGGGGTTAATGCCAAGTGTAATTCCCGAGACCGTCCACTGACATCTAGTGCATGGAAGGTCCATCCCAACTCTAGGGAATTTAAAATAGAGATGTCCTACTCAACCAACCCAAGGGTTTCTGGTAGGTAGATAATATCGAACTTTTGAGAATCCAATAGTCTTGTGAGGGCTAATTTTTTAGCAGGGCTAGCCAACCATGTACAGTTGAAAGAGACCCACTTCATGGATGAGATAGGCGGACGGTGTCCAGTGCTATAAGAACCCTATCAAGTTTATATTTATTGCCCTGGGCCACATCCACCCCTGCTTGGATAATGGTGTTAGAAATACAGGAGTGCCAATGCCTTCTAGGCTTGGTGAATTTAGGAGGCGAGATTAGGCCAATCGTAGAAGGCTCAGGAGGGTGTTTCCACTGAGAGGGAAGATTGTAGGGATGATAGTGACCAGAGGATACCGATGCACCAGGAGAAGGAGGATTAATAAACAACTAAGGTATCGAAGGTGAGGCAGTGGAATAGGATTTTGGGGGGGGGATTCAAAGGGGATGAGAGTGAAATGCAGGAAATGCTTGCAATGGATGCAAATTCCATGAAATTGTTGTGTAGAAGTAGATAAAGGTAATGAAATTGAAGAGAATGAGGATGAGAAATACTTGCAGAGAGAGCGGTGGTAGTAGCAACCTGTGATCTTGTCATAGTAAGTGAATGAGGCTATGGGAAGCCAAAGTAGTCATGTGAGCAAAACTATGATCTGGTGGCTTCAAATGAAAGGAACGAGTAGGTTTCTCCTATGCAGATGCTTAAGCAATAGGGGTGGCACCATATGATTCTTAGGTGGGAGAGGAGGTAGCAGTGACCAAAGGGCATTCCTTGTAGAGATGACCTACCTTGTTAGCCCTTGTACATCTTAACGACACCCCTTCATAATCTAGAATCTAGATTCTAGTGAATATTTTCCATTGAAGAGTAATCTACTCTAGCCCTTATGTGGTGTCCAAGTGCACCAAGATGCACACCATCAATTTGTTTCCAGAGCTGATGTAGGATTTATGATAATAAAGGAATGTACCCAATGCATTCCCAATGCAAGTAAAAATGTCCTCAGACCAGAAGTGCAGGGGAAGCCCCGAGAGTTGAACTCAAAGTGGACCAATGCCCAATTGTTCCTACTGGGGGTCAAATAACAGACTCCATCTCTTATGCAAAATAGGGGCCAATTTTATGTGCCAGTATCATCAGAGAACCCATGAAGTGTAATATTCTCTTTGAAAGCTAAGAGTGAACCATCCGCAAGCTAGAGTCATGACAGAAGGGAGTTCCCTTAGTATGTTCCTACAAATATATGTGACCCAAAGATGAAGTTGAGTGGCCGAGTACCATCTCCCTCTGATACTTCCCACCAAAACCTCATTTGCTATGTCCAGAACATCACCTATTGCATGCCTTCACTGAAACAAAGGGCCAGATCCTTCTGGGAGGCTTTAACACACTTAGATTTTTAACTTTTCCCAAACAAGGTGTCATCATATGATCTTGTAGAGGGTCCTGGGTACCCGAGGAAGCTGCCTGTAACCTAAGGTTACCATACATAGGGTTTACCGCCAGGACATCAAAATAGCGAAATGGAAAGAATGGCTGCTGAGTTCTAGGATAGTGGCCTAAAAGGATGATGAAGCTAGGATGTGGGAGAGGGGGTCATCCCTAATGTCGAAACCCATGAACTAGGAGTGGGCAGATATGGATGACAAATGGGGAGAGTCCGGAAGTGGATAGTTGAAATAAGGGGAAGGAGGAATGCAAGAGGCTAGCATATGTACGGTGGGTGGAGAAATGGAGTGGCTATCGAGACCAGACTAGGATATAGTGAGAGCACAAAATGACAGACTAACATGAAGGGCCCAAGGTCTGATCAAATAGGAGGCGGTTCTGACCATAACGGTAGTGAAAAAATTTGGAATCCAGAAACCAAAACCTCTGCCATGGAGAAAGGATAAGCCCATATGGGTTTTTAGGGAGATGGCTCCTTTGAATAGTTGACAACATAACCGTCCATCTTCAACAAGTGCTGCAGTCAAGAAATAGAGATGGAAGGATAACGGCTTCTATGGTGTGCTAACTACAAGGACATAGGAGTAAGAGGTAGACCATCACAGTGCACACACCAAGCAGATATGGACAAGAAAGTGTAGCTATAGTGACATAGAAGTGAAGACCAAAACCCTAACTGAAATCTAGCGAAACACCAGATCGGAGCTCCATCTTGAAAGCTCTCAATTAAAATATTGGACATAATTTTTTTCAGCTAACTCTTATTTAGTATACGCTCCTATTTATCATTTATGCATCAAAAATTTTGTTTTCATTCAATTGTGAAATGAGAGTGTTTTCCTTTTGTTATTTTCATTTATAGTTTCTAATTTTTAATATGATAAAGGGTTTTTCTAGGTTCTACTAGTTTTGCTTAGTTGTTGTTGCATGGTTTATTATGGTTTAAGGAGGACTGTTTTTTTTTTTTTTTTTTTTTTTTTTTTTTCACTTTCTATGTTTTAATGAATCCTTATAGGTTTTGGATTTATATATTATGATTGCGTAACATGTATCATAGGTTTAAGAGTGTTATGAATCCATAAGATTTTGTGTAGGGTTTTGTTTTCCATATTAAAGGTTGTTCATTGCAACTTAGGGATATTTTACATAGTGAGGGATTCTAATGGGTCTTTGTAATTGTGTAGAATCTCAATGGTTGGAATTTGTAATTGTGCACAATGTGTTACCATTAATGATAAATATTGTATCATTTTATGTTTTACTAGAGTTTTGCAATGTTTGAATAAATGTTACAATTTTACCTAATGAATAGAAATCGTTATTCACCTATTCTATGCAACTGCATTAAATCATTTATATCTT
This sequence comes from Pinus taeda, assembly GCA_000404065.3. Taxonomy (NCBI): domain Eukaryota; kingdom Viridiplantae; phylum Streptophyta; class Pinopsida; order Pinales; family Pinaceae; genus Pinus; species Pinus taeda. Next base: position 27,479 of record APFE030939261.1, on the reverse strand, counting down.
AATAGAGATTTTCAGTTTTTATATTAAATACAATGTAGAATATATAGATCGAATTGTGAGAGAGTCATACTTTATAATAACATAGATTGCATTACATAATTTATATCTTAATAGAGATTTTAATTTTTTGTATTAAATACAATGTAGAAGATATATATTGAATTTTGAGAGAGTCTTATTTTATTATCACATAGATTGTATTGTGTGACTATACTTGTAGGCTAATAGCAGCTACCCATATTCCAAGGAGAACCCATAAAGATAGTGGAAGCATTTTCATTTAGTGGTTCGTATTGAAGTAATTAAAATCTTTCCCATTTTCTAAATTGTAAGGCACGCATTTTCAATAGGAGTTGCTATAATCTCTTTGTGTTTCATTATTTTTTTACATGATTTTCTATTCTCTTCAGAATGTGAGATTAATGAGTAAATTTCTATTCTTAATAGCTTAATTTGGTGAAATATTAAATTTAATAAAATTTAAATTTTAGATAAGTTAAGTTAATTATGTTGGTTTTTAATATTTTAAGAGAATTTGGTTAAAATAAAGTTTGAATCATTTTTTTTATACAATAATCTTTTTTTCTCCTCTATCTTTAACTAAATTAAATATAAAAATTAAAGTTTAGACAAATTAAATTAAATATATTTAATTTAAAATATCAAAAAAAATAAACCATATAAATTAAATCACAATTTCAACCATTCATAAATATTACAGAAGTGCTTATAATTTGCCCAAAATAATGAACATTTGGTAATTTATTATATGGTTCAAACTTGTGAATAGTTAATGGTCTATTATGTTTTAAGTTAATATTAGACAACATTCAAAATTAATTTTGGTTCATCTCTTTTATTTTCAATATATAAATATCATTTTACTTATTAAATATAATAGACACCAAATTGGTGCATGAGATCCTCTTGTTTGTGGGACACTAAGTCTACAAAGTCATACATGCTCTACTCCTATTACATGATCTTCTCCAAATTTTCATTATACTGGGGAAACATCTTGCATTTGGGAAGATCATATAGAAAATCTGGATACAAATGTCCACTCTAACCCTTTTTCATCTACAAATGCAAGTTTCAAAAAAGGCGAAAGGTTAAAAATCATCCATGGTAGAGTTAGTGATGGAATGCTATGTAATGATTCGGATGATATTTTACTTGGCCATTTGTTTGATAAGTTGGAATGAGTTGCTTAAATCATTGGATATTCCTTTAACCATCCTCCTCAAAGGAATGTTGTACCTCTAAGCGAATCAATCATCCTTGATAACATTTCACATCGAACAAGTAAGGTACCACACAGATCTTTCAAATTATGCCTATAGTATAGGTTGTTTTATTACATTCCCGTATTTACATTATCTTTTCATTTTACTTAACTTATAGCATATTTGATTCCCTTGGCACAATAAACAACACATTTGAATAGAGATATATAAATTAACTCCCTAAAGTTTCCATCAAATAATCCCAAAAGTGAAGATGAATCATGTCATAACCTTACTATGAATTCTTCTTAACCACCAAATTGGTGAACTAATGTAAATGTTCAATGTGTTTGTTTTTAATTTGAAATTTTTTTGGTTGGTTGGACATTCAATTTTATAATCTATTTTATTTTCTTGGAACGAGAAACAACTCACTTAAATAGAGGTATAAAAATTAACTCCCCAAATGTTCCATCTATTAATGTTATGATAAAAGAGGAGCCATCACATAAATTTCATTCACGTCATCAAACAAATGTGAATGTTCCATGCATTTGATTTTCTTTTTCATATTTTCATTT
>APFE030939261.1:0-21569 GCA_000404065.3 Pinus taeda | reverse complement strand
TGTGAGGGCTAATCTTTTAGCAGGGCTAGCCAACCATGTATAGTGAAAAGAGACCCACTTCATGGATGAGATAGGTGGAGCATGTCGAGTGCTATAAGAACCTTATCAAGTTTAGATTTCTCGCCCTAGGCCACATCCACCCCTGCTTGGCTATTGGTGTTAGAAATACAGGAGTGTCGACGCCTTCTATGCTTGGTGAATTTAGGAGGCGAGATCAGGCCAATCGCAGAAGGCTCCGGAGGGTGTTTCCACCGAGAGGGAAGATTGTAGGGATGATAATGACCAGAGGATACCAATGCACGAGGAGAAGGAGGATTAATAAAAAACTGAGGTATAGAAGGCGAGGCAGTGGAATAGGATTTTGGGGGGGGGGGATTCAGAGGGGATGAGAGTGAAATGCAAGAAATGCTTGCAATGGATGCAAGTGCCATGAAATTGTTGTGTAGAAGTAGATAAAGGTAATGAAATTGAAGAGAAATGAGGATGAGAAATACTGGCAGAGAGAGTGGGCGCAGTAGCGACCCGTGATCTTGTCATAGTAGGTGAATGAGGCTTGGGGAAGCCAAAGTAGTCATGTGAGAAAAACAATGATCTAGTGGCTTCGAATGAGAGGAACGAGTAGGTTTCTCCTATGCAGATGCTTAAGCAATAGAGATGGCACCATCTGATTCTTGGGTGGGAGAGGAGGTAGCAGTGACCAAAGGGCATTCCTTGTAGAGATTACCTACCTTGTCAGCCCTTCTACATCTTAATGACACCCCTTCATAATCTAGAATCTAGATTCTACTGAATATTTTCCACTGAAGAGTAATCTACTCCTCTAGTCCTTCTGTGGTGTCCAAGTGCACCAAGATGCATGCCATCGATTTGTTTCCAGAGCTAATGTAGGATTTATGATAATAAAGGAATGTACCCAATGCATTCCCAATGCAAGTAAGAATGTGCTCAGACTAGAAGTGCAAGGGAAGTCCCGAGAGATGAACCCAAAGTGGACTAGTGCCCAATTGTTCCTACTGGGGGTCAAATAACAGGCTCCATCTCTTAAGCAAAATAGGGGCCAATTTTATGTTCCAGTATCATCAAAGAATCCATGAAGTGTAATATTCACTTTGAAAGCTAAGAGCAAACCATCCGTAAGCTAGAGTCATGACAGAAGAGAGTTCCCTGAGTATGTTCCTCCAAATATAATTGACCCAAAGATGAAGTTGAGTGGCCGAATACCATCTCCCTCTGATACTTCCCACCAAAAATTCATTTGCTATGTCCACAACATCACCTATTTGCATGCCTTCACTGAAGCAAAGGGCCAGATCCTACTGGGAGACTTTAACACACTTAGATTTTTAACTTTTCCCAAACAAGGTGTCGTCATATGATCTTGTAGAGGGTCCTGGGTACCCGAGGAAGTTGCCTATAACATAAGGTTACCATACGTAGGGTTTGCCGTCAGGACATCGAAATAGCCAAATGGAAAGGATGGCTTCTGAGTTCTAGGATAGTGGCCTAAAAGGATGACGAAGCTGGGATGTGGGAGAGCGGGTCATCCCTACAGTCGAAACCCATGAACTAGGGGTAGGCGGATATGAATGACAAATGGGGAGAGTCCAGAAGTGGATAGTTGAAATAAGGGGAAGGAGGAATGCAAGAGGCTAGCATATGTAGGGTGGGTGGAGAAATCGAGTGGCTATCGAGACCAGACTAACATATAGTGAGAGCACAAAATGACAGACTAACATGAAGGGCCCAAGGTCTGATCAAATAGGAGGCGGTTCTGACCATAACAATAGTGAAAAAATTTGGAATCCAGAAACCAACACCTCTAGCATGGAGAAAGGATAAGCCCATAAGGGTTTGTAGGGAGATGGCACCTTTGAATAGTTGACAACATAACCCTCCATCTTCGACAAGTGTTGCAGTCAAGAAATAGAGACAGAAGGATAACGAGTTCTATGGTGTGCTAACTACAAGGACATAGGAATAAGAGGCATACCATCACAGTGCACACGCCAAGCAGATAGGGACAAGAAAGTTTAGCTACAGTGACAGAGAAGTGAAGACCAAAACCCTAACCGAAATCTAGCAAAACACCAGATCGGAGCTCCATCTTGAAAGCTCTCAATTAAAATATTGGACATAATTTTTTTTAGCTAACCCTTATTTAGTCTAAGCTCCTATTTATCCTTTGTGCATCAATTTTTTTTTGTTTTTTCATTCAATTGTGAAATGAGAGTGTTTTCCTTTTGTGATTCGTTTATAGTGTCTAATTTTTATTATGATAAAGGGTTTTTCTAGGTTGTACTAGTTTTGCTTAGTTGTTTTTGCTTGGTTTATTATGGTTTAAGGAGTAGTGCTAGTTCTTTTTCTTTTTTTTATATAGTTTTAATGTTCACTTTCTATGTTTTAATGAATCCTTAGAGGTTTTGGATTTATATATTATGATTCTGTAACATGTATCATAGGTTTAAGAGTGTTATGAATCCATAAGATTTTGTGTAGGGTTTTTTTTCCATATTAAAGGTTGTTCATTGCAACTTAGGGATATTTTACATAGTGAGGGATTCTGATGGGTCTCTGTAATTGTGTAGAATCTCAATGGTTGGTATTTGTAATTGTGCACAATGTGTTACCATTAATGATAAATATTGTATCATTTTATATTTTACTAGAGTTTTGCAATGTTTGAATAAATGTTACAATTTTACCCGATGAATAGAAATCGTTATTCACCTATTCTATGCAACTGCATTAAATCATTTATATATTAATAGAGATTTTCAGTTTTTATATTAAATACAATGTAGAATATATAGATTGAATTGTGAGAGAGTCGTACTTTATTATAACATAGATTGCATTACATAATTTATATCTTAATAGAGATTTTAATTTTTTGTATTAAATATAATGTAGAAGATATATATTGAATTCTGAGAGAGTCTTATTTTATTATCACATAGATTGTATTGTGTGACTATACTTGTAGGCTAATAGCAGCTACCCATATTCCAAGGAGAACCCATAAAGATACTGGAAGCATTTTCATTTAGTGGTTCATATTGAAGTAATTAAAATCTTTCCCATTTTCTAAATTGTGAGGCGTGCATTTTCAATAGGAGTTGCTATAATCTCTTGTGTTTTCATCTAATTTTTACATGACTTTTTCTTCTTCTCTCGAATGTGAGATTAATGAGTAAATTTCTATTCTTAATAGCTTAATTTGGTTAAATATTAAATTTAATAAAATTTAAATTTTAGATAAGTTAAGTTAATTATGTTGGTTTTTAATATTTTAAGAGAATTTGGTTAATATAAATTTTGAGTCATTTTTTTTATACAATAATTTTTTTTTTCTCCTCTATCTTTAACTAAATTAAATATAAAAATTAATAAAAATTAAAGTTTAGACAAATTAAATATATTTAATTTAAAATATCACAAAAAATAAACCATATAAATGAAATCACAATTTCAACCATTCATAAATATTACAGAAGTGCTTATAATTTGCCCAAAATAATGAACATTTGTTATTTTATTATATGGTTCAAACTTGTGAATGGTTAATGGTCTATTATGTTTTAAGTTAATATTAGACAACATTCAAAATTAATTTTGGCTCATCTCTTTTATTTTCAATATATAAATATCATTTTACTTATTAAATATAATAGACACCAAATTGGTGCATGAGATCCGCTTGTTTGTGGGACACTAAGTCTATAAAGTCATACATGCTCTACTCCTATTACATGATCTTCTCCAAATTTTCATTATACTGGGGAAACATCTTGCATTTGGGAAGATCATATAGATAATTTGGATACAAATGTCCACTCTAACCCTTTTTCATCTACAAATGCAAGTTTCAAAAAAGGCGAAAGGTTAAAAATCATCCATGGTAGAGTTAGTGATGGAATGCTATGTAATGATTCAGATGATATTTTACTTGGCCATTTGTTTGATAAGTTGGAATGAGTTGCTTAAATCATTGGATATTCCTTTAACCATCCTCCTCAAAGGAATGTTGTACCTCTAAGCGAATCAATCATCCCTGATAAAATTTCACATCAAACAAGTAAGGTACCACACAGATCTTTCAAATTATGCCTATAGTATAGGTTGTTTTATTACATTCTCGTATTTACATTATCTTTTCATTTTACTTAACTTATAGTGTATTTGATTTCCTTGGCACAATAAACAACACATTTGAATAGAGATATATAAATTAACTCCCTAAAGTTTCCATCAAATAATCCCAAAAGTGAACATGAATCATGTCATAACCTTACCATGAATTCTTCTTAACCACCAAATTGGTGAACTAATGTAAATGTTCAATGTGTTTGATTCGTTTTTAATTTGAAATTTTTTTGGTTGGTTGGACATTCAATTTTATAATCTATTTTATTTTCTTGGAACGCAAAACAACTCACTTAAACAGAGGTATAAAAATTAACTCCCCAAATGTTCCATCTATTAATGTTATGATAAAAGAGGAGCCATCCCATAAATTTGATTCACGTCATCAAACAAATGTGAATGTTCCATGCATTTGATTTTCTTTTTCATATTTTCATTTATAGTTATTTGTACATTGTATTTCATAAACTTTTATGGCCAATACAACATTCCATCCTACGAGATTGGAGAAATTCAATCTGTAACATGAAATTGGAAAACTAATCTAAATGTTCAATGTATTTGATTTTCTTTCCTTTTTTGAATTTTAATTGTTTGGATATTGAATTTTATAATGTATTTTATTTTATTAGAAAAATACACAACTCATTTGAATAAAGGAATAAAAATTAATTCTACAAATGTTCTATGTTATGTCTCCATAATACTAGTGATTCCACCATTAATATTATCATTGTGTCTCTTATTATTATTGTTGTTCCCCTATTGTGCCCATATTGTTGTTAGTGTGCCCCATAAAAAGACACTATTCTAATTGTTGTGCCCTTATATTATTATTGTTATGTCAACTTTGATTATATTGTGACCCCTTAGACTCTTATATATAGAAAGGAGGTTTTATCGTTTGTATCATGAAATAATTTTTCATTTCTATAATGTAAAGGAGTTCCCCCTGAAGAGGCTGATTTTGTAGTTGTTGATCTATCTTTTCTTCTATTTTATGAGCTGGTTGGATAACATTTGGTATCAGAGCTTTGGATTCTATGGTTTCATGGAATTTTCGCTATAAATGGTTTTATATGTCATTTTCGTAGCTGAAATTAAAACCCATATGAGAAGAAATCTTAATGAACCTCAGGTTCAAATTTCCGATCCCTTCTCATGACAGAAGTTAGGGTTTTTGCAATCTCCCCAAATTACATCCCAAACAAGTGACCATGGGAACATCGTCATAGCTTTCTCTTTGAGCATATGATTAAAATTTCATAAGAAGTTATAAAAAGAAGAGAAAATATACTTGTATGTGTATCGATTTCACATATGGAGGTCAAAAAAATGACACGTGGCACATCCTACAAGTTCACTCTATTAAAAAAGTATATAATCATTTCATCTAGGGATATTGGGCATAACTCTTTCTTGGAAATTCCACCTTCGATTAGGTTGGTGGCATTGAAAATAGGACATAGAGGGCTATCTCAGGTTATAATTTAAGACCTTGAGGATCTAGAATTTCAGAGATACAATAGATTTAATATCGATCTCCTACAATGCAAAAAGAAGGTGTGTAGTTTTTTTTTTAATTTGCATAAGTTTGGTTTGAAAAATTAGTTTGAAGTGATTCAAAGGGCATGTTGAGGAATAATTGTCATTAATTGATGTCTCGAAGAAAGAAAATGGAAACGCCTAGTAAGCAACCTGAAAGCTCTACCATGACTCATGAAGAACAGGAAGAAATGCAACATGATATATCAAAACTATGAGACGAAGTTCAACAATTTTCACTTTCACAAAAATTAACAGAAGCTTAGATGAATGGATTAAATAAAGGCATGGAAGGTAATATGAATGGCATGGAAGTCAAGAAGAATGACATGGAAGCTAAGATGGATGGGATGGAAGCTAAGATGGATGGCATGGATGGTATATAAGCAAATATTAAAGGAAACATGGAAGATTTGAATATAGTTTTGGCAAATTTGCTACAATAATTACCTACTAATGGCAAAAGGGTAGTTAAAGAAACTCATGATGAGAACAAAAGAAATGTTCATCATGATTTCATAGAATCTAACGTTGGATTGAAGAACCACCATGTTCCAAAGATGGATATGAGGATGTTTGATGGCAATGGTCCTGTATTAAATAAAACCCTAATTTTCCCATTTCTAATTTAAAATCATTAACGATCTATTTAAACAATGTAGAACAACAGAACAATATATAGAAATATTTCCTATCGTACTTATACATGATATGAAAATAAAATCATGGGAAGTAATTCTCAATGAAAATAAAATTTGCAAATACTCGACTTAACATCAAATGAATAAATTGAAACCCCATAATTGATTTTCTTTTGGTTTAAAATTTTCAATGATCGACTCAAACAAAGAACAACCCCCTTGTCCTCTTCCTTATCTATGAAATTTCTATGTGGAAAACAACAAAAAGTTTAAATATTCAACGCTCAAGGTTTTAGCCTAAGTTCATGGTTCTCTCCATGGGAGTTAGGCCATAGATATTCATGAGCAAAGATGAGAGGTGCTAGTTCAAAAAATCCATTTTACAATAAATGGAAGTGAGAATATCAGTTCAGATGATAAATAAATGAAAAATGTGTATGAATATATTGTGAAAGAATGTTGAAGGGTCAAAATATCCCCCCCTCGTTCCACCCCTTTGTCCCTCTCTCATTATCTCTCTCACTCCCTGTAACTGTTGGTCTCAGCTCTCACTCCTTATCTCTCTCTCTATCAATATATCAAACTCACATTCTCTCATACTCTCTCTTTCCTCCTCTCCCTCTCTCTCTTTTTCTCTCACCCTATTTATCTCTCCTTATCTCGTGCTCACTCCCTTTCTACTCTCTCTTTCATCCCCCCTCACTCCTCTCTCCTTTCATCCCCCCCTCCCTCCTCTCTCTTTCTCTCTTTCCCTCACTTTATATCCCTCACTATTACTATCCACCTCTCCCATTTTCTCCCAATCTTTCTCTTTCTCACTATCAAAATGTCTCTTTCACATACTCTCTCTCACATTATATCCTCCTCACTCTCCCTCTTTAAAAATCTTTCCCTCTCTCACCCTCTCTAATTTTCCCACTCTCTCTTGCTGGCTCCCTCTCTCATTCCCCCTGCCCCTCATCTCTTATTCCCTCTTTCTCCCTCTCTCTCCCCTTCTCTCTCTTGCTTTCCCTCTCTTGCTATATCTCGCTCTTTCTCTCTCTCTCTCTCTCTCTCTCATTCTCTCTCCTTGTCTCACTCTCACTACCTCTCTTTCCTTCCTCTCACACTTTCACTATTTACTTCCCACTCTCTCATTTCCCTCTCTTTCCCTCTGCTCCTCGCTCACTCTCCCTCTCTCTCCTACTCTCTCCCTTTGTCTCTCTCAGTCTCTCTCTCTATCCCCCCTCTCAATATCTCCCCATTATCTCTCCCCCATTTTACCTTTGAATACTCCTTCCCTCTTCCCTTTTGTTCGTCTCTCTATCTCACCCCCTCTCTCTTTTCATTTCTCATCCTCTTCCTCATTCTTTCTCCCCCTTGACCCTCTTCCTCTCTTAACATCTTCCTAAGTATCCCTATATCTCTCTCTATGTCACCATCACTCCCTCCCTCCTTTCCTCCCTCCCTCACATAATCCTAAGCTTAAAACTTAAATCTTAAATCTAATTTATAAACTTGACTCCACTTAACATTACTTAGCATTAGGTGAAATGAGTCCTTTTAAAAAACATATATGGTCATAATATACAATTTTATAGACATTATAAACTTGAAATCCATTTTACAACATTAATAAGAGAATTACACCGAATTATGCTATTTAAAATGCAATTTAAAAAACTAAAACTAATATACATTTTAGCAATTTTTATAGATAATACATTGTAACATGAATATTTTTTTATAAAATAATAACTATGAAATAATTAAATATAGGTGAAATAAATATACATTTCCATATTAATTACAATAATAATTTAATATTAATTTACACAAAAATATATATTTGAAAATAAACACAATGGAATGTTATTGAGTACAGTTTTATAATGAAGAAGAAATAAATAAATATATAATTATAACACATAAAAATTTAATATAATCCACAATTAATGTAATTTTAATATATATGAAAGAGGCGATCAGGGAATTTTAGTTTTTTTGATAAAACATTTCGTATTTAAAAAAGGACTTTCAGATTTTTTCGATAAAACATTTCATATTAAAAAGACGAGAGTTAGAAAGCGACTTCATTCTAGGAGGCCGAGATTAACAAAACGAGATCCCACCAAAATGAAATCCTAAAGAAATTAACATTAATGAACGACATTGTATAAATGTTAGGACTAGGGGGAGAAGGTGAGGGAGGAGAGAGGCACCAGAGGATGAAGAGTGGAGGGGTAGGGGGGCAGCGTCGATGGTGGAGGTGGAGGTAGAGGAAGAGGAGGAAGAGGAATGGGGACTGAGAATGAGGAGGAGGTGGTGGCAAAGGCTGAAGTAGAATGTAAGAAGAGTAGGTAGAGGAGGAAGAGGGGGAGGAGGCGTAGGTGAAGACGAAGACGAACGGGGAAATAGGAATATGGGTAAGGGAGAAGGATGAGGAATAGGTGAAGGCGAAGAGGAATAGAGGAAGAATGGTGACAAAGGAGGAGGAGGAGAAATGAGGGAGAAATGGGGGATGAGGAATAAGGGTAGAGAAAGATGAATGGGAGTAGAGGAATGGTGGAGGTAGATGAAGGAGGAGGAGGTTGTGGAGGATTAGGGGAGGAGGAGGAGATGGAGGAGGTGGGGGAGAGGAGGTGACGAAGGAAGCGATGTGGGGAGGAGTCAGAGGAAGAGGGTTTGATGAGGTGGAAGAGGTAGAGGAGGATTGGGTGAAGGGAGAGGTGGCGAGGGGAGGGGGTGAGGAGAGGAAGGAGGTGGGGGTTCCATGGTGGTGGGAAGATGGGGAAGAGGTGGAGGAGGAGAGGGGGAGGAGGGGGTTGGGGGAAGGATGTGGTGGAGGGGGAGGAGTTTGAGGGGGGATGGAGATGCGGAGGAGGAGGAGGAGGTGGGGGAGGATCAGTAGGCGCGGTGGCAACGCGATCGATATGGGGAGGTGGCAGAGGGGGTTGGGAGAAGGGGAAGGAGGAGGAGAAGGACAAGGAGCAAGAGGAAGAAGAGTAGGAGGTGGCATGCGAAGATGGTGAGGCAGGGGACGGTGAGGCGGTGTGGTGAGAGAGGGTGATGGGGGAGGAGTGGGAGGAGGGTTGAGCAAGAGGAGGAAGGGTAAGTGGCATGAGGAGGAAGAGGGGGAGGAGGACGTGGGGAAGGACGGGGAGGTAGATTGGTTGTGTGAGAGAGGAGGGAGGTTGAGGAAGAGGGGGAGAGGTTGAGGGGGGGAAGAGGTTGAGGAGGGGCAGATAAGGTGGAGGAGGAGGAGAAGGAGGAGGAGGAGGACGGGGACAGGGAGGAGGCAGAGTGGGTGGGTAGGCGCTAGAAGAGGAAGAATGGAGGGGGGGGAGGCACTAGAAGAGGGAGAGCAGAGGGTGTGGAGGGGGAGGAGGTAGAGGGCGACGAGGGAGATGCTAGAAGAGGTAGAGTGGAGGGTGAGGAGGCCGAGGAGGAGGAAGAAGAGGATGTGGGGGCAGTGGGAGTGGGAGGAGGAGGGGTGGGGCAAGGAGGAGGTGCAGGAGGAAGTGGAGGAGGGGGAGGGGGAGGATGGTGTAGGAGGAGGAGGGGTATATGTGGAAGATACTGAAGGGGTGGAGGAGGAAGAGGTGGAGGAGGGAGAGGAGGAGGAGGAGGGTGAGACAGTGTCAAAGGGTGGGACGAAGGGGAAGGAATCAGAGGAGGGAAAAATAGGAAGAGGAGGAGGAGGTAGGGGAAGTGAAGGAGGAGGAGGAGAGATAAGAGTCGGAAGAGGCGGAGGGGCAAGATGTGGAGGAGGAGGCAGAGTGGGAGCAGGGCGTAGATGAGGGGGGATAGATGAGGTGGAAGGGGTGGCGAAGGGGGAGGAGGAGTAGGCGGGGGGAGGCAGTGATGAGGGGGATGAAGTGGGGGTTGGGGGCAGTAGGGAATTTGGAGGAGGGCTAAGGGGAGGAAGCGACAGAGGGGGAAGAGGTGAATGAGGAGAGATACGAGGAGGCAGTGGAGGTGAAGGAAAAGGAGGTGTGAGGGGGAGGAGTGGGAGGAGGGGTGAAGAGGTGGAAGAAGAGGAGGAGGTGGAGGAGGCGAAGGCAGGGGTGGTGAAGGAGGAGGAAAAGAGCTAAGAGGTAGAGGGGAAACAGATGGAAAACGAGGTAGAGTAGGGGTGGGACGTAGAGGAAGGGGAATGGACAAGGAAGAAGGGGCGACAAAGGAGGAGGTGAAGGGGGAGGGGGAGAAGGTTGCGGGAGCGGGTGAGCAGGGGGAGGAGGTGTGGGTTGGGAGGGGTGAGGCAGTTGGAGGAGGGTAAAGTGGAGGAAGCAATGGAGGGGGAAGAAGTGAATGAGGAGGGGTAGGAGGAGTCAGGGGAGGTGAAGGCATAGGATATGTGGGGGGAAGGAGTGGGAGGACAGGGGAAGATGTGGCAGAAGAGGTGGATGAGGAGGAGGTGTGGCAGGATGGGGAGTTAGGGGGAGGGGGAGTACGAGGTGGAAGAGGAAATAGTGGGAGGTGGAGGAGGAGGATAGGGAGGAAGAGGTCAAGGGAGAAGACGGGGAGGTGGAGGAGAAGGTGAGGGAGGAGAGAGGCACTAGATTATGCATAGTGGAGGGCGAAGGTGGCGAGGTTGATGATAGAGGTGGAGGAGGAAGAGGTGGATGAAGAGGGTGAGTAGGGTTAGGATAGGGGGTGAGGAGGATGGGTTAGAGGGGGAAGAGATGAATGTGTAAGAGGCGGAGCAGTAGGAGAGGAGAAAAGTAGTTGTAATGCAAAAAATCATCTCATTTGAAAGCCTCCTTGGAAATTAATGTAGGGAGGGTATTTCTCTAAGTTAACCTACAATTTTAGTGTGGTGTACACATGTAAGTATTGAGAATTAAATAGGTTAGAATATTCTAGAACAACATTTCTAAACTAGACTTTAAAACAATAATGAGAAAAGAGGCTTGCCTCAACAATGTTAAGATAATTCAATTTCACAGGAATTCCTTGCATACCTCCAGTGTCATACCATGAGGAAACAAGATTGACTTTAGCATCCCATCTCCATCACCATCATTGTAATTTAAAAATTGTGATACCATATTCCATCAAATGATCATTTGAGTTTGCTCTTAAAACAATTGCACACAGCCTTGGAAATTAATAGGAATCGCAGACGTTGCCCCTAATTCCTACTCCCTTCTCCCCTCCCCCTTCTCTCTTTTCATCCCCCCCTCTCTCCTTTCTCTTTCTCTTTTTCCCTCACTTTCTCTCCCTCACTCTTGCTATCCAACTCTCTCATTTTCTCCCAATCTTGCTCTTTCTCACTCTCAAAATGTGTCTTTCTCATACCCTCTCTCACATTATATCCTCCTCACTCTCCCTCTGTAAAGCTCTTCCCGTCCCCCCACTCTAATTTTCCCACTCTCTCTTGCTCGCTTCCTCTCTCATTCCCCCTCCCTCTCATCTCTTATTCCTTCTCTCCCTCTCTCTCTCCTTTTCTCTCTTTATCTCCCTTTCTCGCTATATCTCTCTACCTCACTCTCTCTTTTTTTTCTCTCTCTCTCATTCTCTCTCCCTTTCTCTCTGTCCCTCTCTCCTTGTCTCACTCTCACTACCTCTCTTTCCCCCCTCTCCCACTTTGACTAGTTATCTCCCTCTGTCTACTTTCCCTCTCTTTCCCCCGCACCTCGGTCACTCTCCCTCTCTCTCCTACTCTCTCCCTTTGTCTCTCCCAATCTCTCTCTCTTACTATTCCCCCCCTCTCTCTCAATATCTCCCCCTTCTCTCTCTCATGTTTTACTTCTGAATACTCCTTCCCTCTTTTCTTTTATTCCTCTCTATGTCTCTCCCCCTCTCTCTTTTCATTTCTCATCCTCTTTCTCATTCTTTCTCCCCATTGACTCTCTCCCTCTGTTAACATCTGTCTAAGTCTCTCTTTATCTCTTTCTATGTCACCATCACTCCGTCCCTCCTTTCCTCCCTCCCTCGCATAATCCTAAGCCTAAAACTTAAATCTTAAATCTAATTTATAAATTTGACTTCACTTAACATTACATAGCATTAAGTGAAACTAGTTGTTTTAACAAACATATATGGTCATAATATAGAATTTTATAGACATTATAAACTTGAAATCCATTTCATAATATTAATAAAAGAATTACACCCCATTATGCTATTTAAAGTGCAATTTAAAAAACTAAAACTAAAAATATACATTCTAGTGAATTTTATAAATAATACATTGTAACATGACTATTTTTAATAAATTATAACTATGCAATAATTAAATGGGGGTGAAATAAATATACATTTCCATATTCAATACAATAATAAATTAAGATTACCTTATACCAAAAATATATATTTGATCATAAACAAAATTGAATGCCGTGGAGTGAGGTTTTATAATGAAGAAAATTAGCATTAATGAATGACATTGTATAAATGAAAGGACTAGGGTTTTGACGGATTGAGAGAGTGGAGCATAACAATGAATACGAATGAGTAATAACAAAATGTACTTCAAACTAAATGGGTTTCATGGTGAACAAGGCGATTTGAAATATAGTGACATAGATAAAAGCTGAACTGAAATCAAGAATGACTGTATGAAATATAATAAGCATAGATAAAAACCAATTGAAATCAAGAAATATTTGTCACAGACATAAAGTTTCAATATAATAAAATTAGATAGAGTTAAACAAAACTACAATAAAACTAAAAAAATAAACTTAGATGGAGTTAAACAAAACTACAATAAAACTAAAAAAATATAAAACTGCATTGAATTTGTAAAAGTAATTTATGTAAATTGGAGAAGGGAACCAGCAACAACGACTTCGATCCACACACCGTGGCACAGAATGGATAAAGACCATCATGGAAACCACACACCCTGGCAGAGATATGTCAGGGCTCTGTGAGTGTTTATGGTTTTCAACATCCTTTCTCTCTTTGCTTTTTAACATTATAAGTGCAAGGTCATCAACTTTGTGCTTTAGTGATTTTCATTTTTTGTTTTATTATAACGACAAGATTATCAGCTTTTGTGCTTTCTTGATTTTGTGGTGTTTCTTTTTATTCTAAACCTTTGTTATAAGCACTCAGTTGCTTTTATATTTCCTTGATTTTTTTGCTTTATAGATTATTTTGGACCATCATCTTTTTTGTCGTTACTTTTGTTTTTGGTATTTTATTTTTTTCCTCTCTATATATAATTAAATATATATTTATTTTATTTTGAGTTATAGAGATAATAGATATAGAAAATTATTATTAAATTTTATGGATTTTTTATATATTTAAAATTATTTAAGTTTAAGAATTTATTATATTTGGGAAAATAAATAAAATATATGTTTAAAATATGATTGTTTATGTTTTACACTATATTGATTATTATTATTATTTAATTCATGTGATGAATTCATGTTATGTATATATTTGAGATTCTCTTTTGGTATAATCGCATCATTGAGATTTGAAAGACGTTTTGAACGAGATAATGTGGTTCGTGGGATGGTTTGGGATGGGATTCACATTTTGAATTTACTCGTTAAGTTTTTTTTATTTTGTGTCCACTTTCTAAGTTTGAAATTTTGGCTTGTTTTATTTTTTTTGGCAGATTTTTTTTGCTTTTTTAAATTTACTTGTTTTTGTTAAAGTATTCAAGAATATAATTACGATTTTGCTTTCTAAATTTAGCTATTAACTTCTTGTTTTTTCAAGTTTTAAGAATTTAATTAATATTTCTTTAATCCAACAATTGGATTTGGTTTAGAGCGGATAGAAGTATTCAAGAATGCAAATTATATTCTTGTTTCTAAATATAATGGTTATCTTTTTGCTTTTATGAGATTTTAAGAATGTAATTAATATTTTTTAAATTTAATTGGACGCTTTTAAGAAATGACAACTATTATCCTTTTTCTTTTCTAAACCTTTAAATTTAGTCATCATCTGTTTAAGAGTTGACATAGGTATGGATATGCTTTAGTAGTCATGTGTTTTAGTCATACTTGTTATCAAAAGTTATAAGAAATGTCTTTTGGTGCAAAACCTTTTAACTAGAAAAAGCTTACAAACATGGAAATAAATAAATATTACTCGTAAACTAATTGTAAAATCTTTAACTAAAAAAAATTGAAAATAAGCATTATTGTTATTTAATATATTCTATTTTTAAAAATGTAAATATATTTAATTTAGTTTTATAATTAAGTACACTTTACAATTTTATTTATATTCTTCCTTAATTTTTTTCCATTTCATTATAATAATTTTTGATATTCATTTCCCATCATACTAGAATATTAAATTAATATTATAAAAAATATATATTATATTTAATTGTCTTTTATTTATTTATTTATATTTTTTTATAAAAAAAAAATAAAAAAATAAATAGTTTAATTTTTTAACTAGTATAGATCAACTATCATTCACATATATATTATAAAATCTAAAATTTTAATACAAATTATCCATACTAAATAATATACTTCATAAAAAAAATCTTAAATTTGAACAAAAATAAGAAACAATGGGGAGATGGGGTGTTGGCATCCTATCAAATAGTAACCTGAACTCTTTTTACCGTTTTAAACTCATGAATTTCAATCAATTCCTTAGTTGTTTGTCACGTTTTTGTTGGAGTTTATCTAGCCTTGCAATATATTTCAGAAAAATTGACCGTTATCAACCATTTAATATTTCAAGATTGACATGGAGAATAGGAGCGTGAAAGACAAATGCCTCACTCTATATATTATTATGTTCCAATTTCCTTAACATGTATTGCGCTTTTCTCCCTTCCCCTCTCAAGCAATTTTCTGGTGAGCTATGGTCGTTTTTGTCTCCGCTTTTAATTGTTCGTGTGTGGCTTCACCTGTGCGCCTGAACTGTGTATGTCATTTTTGTTTTATTTTCAAATTTAATGCCAGAGTGAGAAAGAGCAGAGCAGAGAGGATTCTTCCTCAATTCCACATAGTTTGATCTTTAAAGGGAAGCGGTTAAACACAACCTCCCTTCCTATTTTGAATCACTAGATCAGGTTTTTGAATTAGTAGATCAGGTCAGAGAGATGTGGTAGTTATTTTGATTTGGAGTCTTCAATAACCTATTTGTGGTTTTGATTTTAGATTTTGTCAATTAATATTGCTTTGTTTGGTTTCTTTTACTATCACCCTGTTGAGAGAAAGAGTGCAAAGGACTGGCTAAAGGCCGAGCGAATACTGCTATGAAGCGAAAGGATTAAGGTACCTTACAACAACTTAATACTTCTCTATATTTACTTCTTCATGGAGTAATTTCTTGATTAATGGTGTTTAATGTTTGCTTAATTTGATTAGGATCACAATAGAGAGGATTACTACGCCTGACAGCGAGAAAAGATAGAGAAGAAGCGAGAAAGAACAGAGGAGAGATGACCATTCATGAATTCCATGTTGATCTTTAAAGTAACAATTTCAGGATTAATCTTGTTTAATGTTTGCTTAATTTGCTTGATACCAGAGTAGCGAGAAAGAACAGAGAAGAGAGGATCATTCCTGAATTCCATGGCAATTGATCTTTAAAGTAATAATCTCTTGATTAATGTTGTTTAATGTTTGCTTATTTTGGTTAAGATCAGAATAGAGTGGATTACTGCGCCTTAGAGCGAGAAGGAACCGAGCAGACAGGATCATTCCTGAATTCCATGTCGTTCGATCTTTAAAGTAATAATATCTAGATTAATATTGTTTAATGTTTTTTTAATTTGCTTATCAGTGTAGAGAGGATTATTCCTCAACTCCATGTCGTTCGATCTTTAAATAATAATCTCTGGATTAATTTTGTTTAATATTTGCTTAAGATCTCTTGTAGAGAGGATTACTATGCCTGAGAGCGAGAACAACAAATCATAGAGGATCACTCCAATTCCATGTCATTCGATCTTTAAAGTAATAATCTCTCGATTTATGTTCTTTACTATTTGCTTAATTTGCTTAAGATCATGGTAGAGAGGATTGCTACGCCTTAGAGTTGAGAAAGAACAAAGCAGAGAGGAGGATCATTCCTAAATTCCATCCATGTAGTTTGATCTTTAAAGTATTAATCTCTGGATTAATCTTGTTTAATGTTTACTTAATTTGCTTAAGATCAGTGCAGAGAGGATTACTATGCCTAAGAGCAAGAAAGAACAGAGCAGAAATGATCATTCCTGAATTCCATGTGGTTCAATCTTTAAAGTAATAATCTCTTGATTAATATTGTTTAATGTTTCCTTAATTTGCTTAAGATCAGAGTAGAGAGGGTTAGGATTACTATGCCTGGGAGCGAGAAAGAATAGAGCAGAGAGGATTATTCCTCAATTCCATGTAGTTCGATCTTTAAATAATAATCTCTGGATTAATGTTGTTTAATGTTTGCTTAATTTTCAGAGGTTCAATCCTGAATTCCATGTAGTTTGATCTTTAAAGTAAACTAATTAAACAAAATTTCCATTCCCTTTTTATCAAGCGGTAAACAAAATTTCCATTTCCCTTTTGGATCAAGCGGTCAGGGTGTGTGGGATGGTTTTAGTCTCATTAATTCATTCATTAATAGTATATTTATCATTTTAGTATCATGGTGTGTTTTTTTTGCTATTTTTCTTTCTTTCTTTCTTCATTCAGCTGAGATAAAGAGTATAGAGGGCTGCGCGGAAGGCGGAGTAAATACGGCTATGGAGCCACAGGCTTAACAGACTTTACAACAACTTCTGAATATTTATCTATTTGTAATTCTTCAGAGTTATCTCAGGATTAATGTTGTTTAATATTTTTTTAATTAGTTTAAGGGTGGAGCGGAGACGATCATTATGCCTTAGAGCACAATAGAGAGGATCATCCATGAATTGCGTGTCCTTCTATCTTTAAAGCAGAGTGGAAAGGGCTTAGCGAAAGACAATGGATACCGTTATGGAGGCAAATGCTAAAGGTACCTTAAAGCTTCTCAATATTTCCTTATTTCTGTTTTTTCTTAGATTTATCTCGAGAAGATTTATAATATTTAATTTGATTAAGAGATTTCAATTTTTTGAAAATAACTAAATGTATGCATGCTGCACTATTCTATATTTCCATATTTCTGGATTCATGATTTGGGTGAAAAGCCAAAGCTATTCTAAATTTTTAGCCAAGTGAATAACTCGTAACTTCTACTTATGACAATTTTCTTCATTCTATTTAAAATTTTGAATGAGAGTTTATGCAAAAGCTTTCTAAACTTTTAACTAACTATTTTATAAGCTAACCAAACAATATGAATATAAAATGAAAGAAAGAAAATTCAATAAATAATTGATGGTTTAATGTGAGGACACAATGTTGACATAATATTTTTTCATATTGTTAATTTTGTTGATACTGTTGAAATTCTAGAAATATTGCTAATTTTGTTGATGGAGTGTTTAAATCTAATCCATATTGATTATTATATTATTGATGTGCGTTGGAATTCAAGAACACAACCCTCATGGCTTACAAATTTCTGGTAGATTATGTTCGGGTTCAAGAGAATTATAAAATCTATTCCTCAAGGTCATGAGAATTATAGCGAGAGGGGAGTAAAAAATTGTTTAATTCTTTTGGATTCCAACGTGCACTATTGTGAAGAGAAATTTCCTTCATTGTTCGAGGCAAACAACATGTCTACATTTTGCTACAGGCCCAATCTTTCCCATGCTCAGGATGATCGCGTTTGTAGAGGTAAGCAAGTCATTTATGTCATTTTGAATTATTTTAACATTCTTAAGCAAAGCTTGTCCTTCGATCCTTGTTTTAAATTTTTGTTTATAATTTTTCTCCAATTATGCATTGCATTTATAGATAATTTAGATAATTTTGTTTGCCCATTTGAAATGCTCATCACTTTTTTGGAAGCATTGTTTATAATTATTTTTATGCAACTATGGATAACATTTATTTTTCTATACTTTTGTTCATACATTTGAAATTCTGAGAAATATTTTATATTTTTAGTTTCCCATTATACCTTTGTTCACACATTTGAAATTCTGAGCAATTTTATCAATATCCATCTCTCCTCACACCCAATCATAGTTAGTCCTCACAACAAAAGCTAAATGGTTACAATTTCGAAACAGGACAGAGGTGGTTAGGGGAAGGGTGGGTGAGGAGGAGGAAGAGGAGGAGGTGAGTGCAGTAATGGTGAGGGAGAGGATGAGGAGGTGAAGGGAGTGTGAAGGCAGAGGAGGTCGGGTAGGAGAAGGGGAGGAGGTAGAGGAGAAGGAGGGTGGTAGGAGGCGCAGGGTGGGGGTTGTGGCGAGGGGTGGTAGGGCAGAGTAGGGGAAGAAGCGGAGGAAGAAGATGCAAGTGGGAGGAGTTAGGGGGAAGGAGGAGGAGGAGGAGGTAGAGGAGCAGTGGAAGCAAGGGAGGAGGCTGGGGAGTGGTAGGGGAGCAGGAGGACATGGAGGAGTTGGGAGGGAGGAGGTGGCGGAGGAAGCAGTGTGGAGAGGAGGCAGAGGAACGGGGGTTGACAAGGTGGAAGAGGTGGAGGAGGATTACGCAAAGGGGGAGGTGGCAGAGCAAAGTGGTGAGGAGGTGGGATTCCAGGGTGGTGGAAAGGGGGGAAGAGGGGGAGGAGGAGGAGGTAGATTCGGAGGAGGTAGAGGTGGTTGGGTGAAGGGTGGAATGGACAGGGAGGAGTTTTAGGAGGGACGACGAGGCGGAGGAGGAGGAGAAGGAGAAGGACGCGGAGGATGGGTAAGCGGTTGGGAGTGGGGGTGAGCAGTATGGGAAGGTCATGAAGGGGTTGGGAGAAAGGGGAGGAGGAGTAGGAGGAGGATAGGGGGGAAGTGGCGGAAGAGGAGGAGGTGGTGAGTGAGGATAGTGAGGCAGGAGATGTGGAGGAGGTTGGGGGAGAGAGGGTGATGGGGGAGGAGTGGGAGGAGGGGCAAGGAGGAGTAGAGGGAAGAGGTAGAGGAGGAAGATTGGGAGGAGGAGGTGGGAGAGGGTGGGGAGGTAGAGTGGTGGTGTGACGGAGGAGGGGGCAAGGCTAAGTTAGGGGAGAGGAGGTGGGGGAAGGGTAGAGGAGGAGGTGGAGACAGAGGAGGCAGAGGGGGGTAGGGGAGGCATCGGAATAGGAAGAGCAAAGGAGGAGGAGGCAGAGGAGGGCAGGGGAGGTGGCGGAAGAGGCAGACTAGAGGGAGAGGATGGGGAGGAGGGTGAAGAAGAAGAGGACATGGGGGCTATGGAGTGGGAGAAGGAGGGGTGAGGGAGAGAGGAGGCGGAGGATGAAGTGGAGGAGGGGGAGGATGGAAGAGGTGGAGGATTGGAGAGGAGGAGGAGGGGTAGAGACGGAAGGGGTTGAGGGGGAATAGGTGTAGGATAAGAAAGTGTAGAGACAGAAGGGATAGAGGGGGAATTGCTGGAGGAGGAGGAGGGGGAGGGCGAGGTAGAGTCGGAGGGTGGGGCAGAGAGGGAGGTGTTGGAGGAGGTATGAAGAAGCAGAGGAGGAGTTGTGGGTGGTGAAGAAAGAGGGGGAGGAGGGTTAAGAGGCAGAAGAGATGAAGGGACAAGAGGTGGAGGAGAAGGCAAAGTGGGGTCGGGAGGCCGAGGATGGGGGACGAATGAGGCATTAGGCATGATGGAGAAGGGGGCGAAGGGAGAGGGGGATGTGAAGGGGTAGGAGGTGGGGGGAGGTGGTGAGAAGGGGCAAGAGGTGGGCGTTGGTATAGTGGAGCAGTTGGAGGAGGGCTAGGGGGAGGAAGCGACTAAGCGGGAAGAGGCGAATGAGGGTAGGTAGGTGGACGCAGTGGAGGTGAAGGGAGAGGTGGTTAGGGGGAGAAGAGTGGGAGGAGGGGAAGAGTTGTGGAAGAAGAGGATGGGGAGGAGGAGGTGGTGGAGGATGGGAAGGAATGGGGAAGGGTGGGACAAGGTGGAAGAGGGAAGGGTGGACAGTGGAGGACGAGGGGGGGAGGAAGAGGTCGAGGGGAAGAGGCGAAGGTGGATGAGGATGGCGAGGAGGGGCAAGATGGTGGATGAGGACGGAGGGGTATAGGGGGAAGATACGAAGGGGTAAGAGGTGGAAGAGGAGGCAGAGTAGTGGGAGGAGAGGAAGGATGGGGAGGCAGAGGGGTTGTAGAGGTAGCGGAAGAGGGGGAAGAGAAGATGTGGGAGGAGGAGGAAGAAGGTGAGGGGGAGGAGGAGGAGCGGGAGGTAGCATGGTAGGGTGGGCGAGGAGGCTGAGGGAGAGGAGAGGGAGGTGGAGGGTGAGGGGGATGGGGTGGACGTGGATTTTAGGGAGGAGGCATAGGTAGAGGGGGAAGAGGAATGTGAGCTGAGGATGAGGAGTAGGCAGCGACAGAGGCTAAAGTGGAATGTAGGAAGAGGAGGTGGAGGAGGAAGAGGGGGAGGAGGCAGAGATGAAGATGAAGAGGAATGGCGAAATAGGAATATGGGAAGGGGAGGGGGATGAGGCAGAGGTGAAGGCGAAGAGGAATAGGGCAAGAATGGCGGTAGAGGAGGATGAGGAGAAATGAGGGAGAAATGGGGGAGGAAGAATAGGGTTGGAGGAAGAGGAATGGGTGTAGAGGAGTGGTGGAGGTAGGGGAGGGAGGGGGAGGAGGCTGTGAAGGGTTAGGGTAGGAGGAGGAGATGGAGGAGGTGGGGGGGATGAGGTGACGAAGGAAGCGGTGTGGGGAGGAGACATAGGAAGGGGGGTTGACGAGGTGGAAGAGGTAAAGGAGGATTAGGCGAAGGGAGAGATAGCGGGGGGAGGGGTGAGGAGGGAAAGGAGGCGGGGGTTCTGGTGGGAAGAGGGGGAAAAGGTGGAGGAGGAGAGTGGGGAGGAGGAGGGGGAGGCAGAGCTAAAGGAGGTGGAGGGGGTTGGGGGAAGGATGTGGTGGAAGGGGAGGAGTTTGAGGAAGGTTGAAGAGGCAGAGGAGGCGGAGGAGGTGGGGGAGGATGGATGGGTAGGGGGTGGAGTGATATGGGGTGGTAGCAAAGGGGGTTGGAAAAAGGGGAGGAGGAGAAGGCGGATAGAGAGTAAGAGGCAGAAGAGGAGGAGGTGGCAAGTGAGGATGGTGAGGTAGGGGATGGGGAGGAGGTGTGGGAGAGAGGGTGATGGAGGATGAGTGGGAGGAGGGGTGAGAAAGAGGAGGAGGGGGAAGAGGCAGAGTAGGAGGAAAAGGGGTAGGAGGTGGTAGGGGAGGATGGGGAGGTAGAGTGCTGGTGTGAGAGAGGAGGGAGGTTGAGGGAGAGAGGGAGCGGTTAAAGGGGGGGAGATAAGGTGAAGGAGGAGGAGGAGGACAAGGAGGAG
>APFE030939260.1:60350-107229 GCA_000404065.3 Pinus taeda | reverse complement strand
TGGGATCTTCCCGCCACCGTCACCTTGGGTAGAATCCTAGGATATGGCCACTAAGGTTACCAACAGCAACAAATATATCTGGGGGAACAGTCTACACTCCGACAGCACGCAAGGGCAGAGTAACAAGCTCAATCCCCTTACCGGCTCCTTGACAATGGTCAATCCAAGGTTTACCGATAAGTGATCCCCGGCTCCTCTACAAGAGGTTTACCGTTTGTAATGTGTGCGTGTCTGGCGTCGTTCCCAACGAGGGAGGATTGATCCCCTCACTGGTTCGGACACGAGCTCGTGCTTCTCCTTTAAGAGGAGCTTTCCCAGAATACAAATGTAACAGTTGGATTTATTTTATCTCAAGATAAGCTACTGTTTGTTTTAATAGTCTTGGAGAGTTAATTACTCACCTACTCCAAGACACTAGCCTAATCTATGTTGGTGTTTCAGAGCCCTAGAAAATAAAAATTTCTAAGTTAATTTTACTTTAAGCGTTGATTTAATGGTTGTTCTTTTAGGACAAAGGTGATGGAGATGAAACTTGATGATATGTAGACTCGACTCCAAATCTCTAAAAAATGCACTTAAGATGATTCGATAACTTTTCTTTTCAATGAAAGTCCTATTTAAGAGAGTTGAGAGAATGCAATCTTTTCAATAAACACAACTTCTCAAAAGACAATCAAAGAAACAATTTCTTTATTTTTCAAAACACGCAAAACATGACCACTCTCTACTTTACGAAAAGTTCCTTTCTCTTTCAAGATGTCAAATGTACTCTAAAGCAAATATCACAAAGGAGATCGTTGATATTTTCCTATTTACTAAAAGCATGTAAAATTAATCTAATCAAAGCAATTTCGAGATCTATGGAATTTATGAAAAATCGCTCAAAAGCAAATCAAAGGAAATACATCTAACCTTACACTAAGAAGCAAAAGCTTACTAGGATGTTTCTTGGGATGTTTTACTTAGCAATGATTAATCCAAGGACTAGTTTATGCAGAATCACAAACTAATCAAAACAAAACTCAATCTTTTTGTTCTTTTTTAAAATGAAATTCACAACTTTAAATAAACAAGCTTATTGAAATTTTGCAAAGAGGCAACACAAAGGTAGGTCGCTCACGAGGGTAGATTTTGTGACTGGTCCGACTCCTAAGAAGACTGACAAAAACAGAGATATCTAAGGTTTCGCGGCTTCTAAACCCAAAGTCACTACAAGACCAATATAAAAACCAAACCCTAAGGCTAAAATCTCAAGGAATTTCACTAAAACTTTCGACACAAATGGAAAAAGTGTAGGTGAAGATTTTTGATAGTCAACCAGTGGATCTGGGCAGTAAAGACTAAGAAAAACAAAATTCAAAAGGATAAAATGATAAAAAGGGGAAATTTTCTTAATTTTAACAGGGTACGCAGGCAACCTGTTTAACCAGGTGCATGCACGCTCTGTGTACACAGATACAATGCGCACAAGTACGCACTGTGTCTAACTCAGAGGGTGCGTACTTCTGTAAAACAAAGAAAACCTAAGTTCTAATTCGACCTAAGCTAAGCCACCCAAAAACACAGTCAAGCAACTAAAAAGCAAAAGAAACAAGACTCTTTTCAGATCAAAGTAACAATCAAAGGAAAAATCAAAACCATCAATGGATTCCCCAGCGGAGTCGCCAATTTGTCATGCGGAAAGAGTTATGTTTGCAGACAAACCTAACCTCCCTAGGAGTCTAAGACTCTCTAGTGACAAACAAACCAAACAAGAGCAATCCTTCTCTAAACACACATTATTCTATGAGAGATCAAGTTTTTTCCGATCTTACCTTAGGTCCAACGCTTGTTGTAGCAGTCCAGCCTTGCTGATCCAGATGAGCTCCTCCTTCACTTTAAGACCTGCATACACTAACAAAGCAAACGATTACATAAAACCTGAATATTCATCATAAAACAAAGCATATTCATCACATAGACCAAGGAGTACATGAAATAATTCATTAACAACAAATCATTGAGAAGAATGGACTTATTTGTATTAAAGAAACAGAAAAGGAACCATTACAACCTGAGCCTTGGTGTTGTGCAAGCTCCTCCCAGGGTCCAACAAGAGATTTCCTCTACTTTGACAAGCTCACCCACTCCCAATATGGCAACAAGGAAGGATAGTGATCTCTCCTCACAAATCAACAATGGAAGTCCTAATTCCAGCAGCATTTACCCTTTAGAATGTTCAGCTTTCAACCTCCCCTCCTTTGGCCCAAGGCCTGTATTTATAGTATTCTAGAGGAAGTTATTCAGTTCCAACATCAATGGGATACTCCCTCTTTTGGATGGGGTAGCTCCTCTCTTGATGGGATAAGTTCCCCTATCATAGGGATGCATGAACCATCTGGAGGCGCTCAATACACGTCAAACACTCTTCTAGAAGGCTCTAGAAGTGACCACAAGTAACTTTTTAAAGATGAAACTCGCGCCTTTTGACCTTTACAGGCGTACGCACCCAACCTTTAGCTTACAGAGCGTACAAGTACGCAGGTACAGTGTGTTTGGAGTGCGTACACGCAGGCAAGGTAGAGAGAACCTGCGTACCCAGAGATAAACATTTTTTAAAGTGACTTTCTCTCTTTTTGAAGTTTGACATGAAGATCAAAGGTTTGAGGCTTGACAAGGAGGACAATATGGCTATTTAACTGCAGATAGCCATGGTGACAAATTTCAGTGTAACAGACCAAATACCTCAAACCAATACCTTGGACCAAAACCTTGATTTTCCATCCCATACACGCTTTTCCTTATGTGAAAGTGCGTGTATACATATACGCTCCTTTTGTTCTATTAACCCTCGTGTATACACTACTTGGACAAAATGAACCAACATATACTTCTTAAATCATTTCTGGAGTCTAATCTGTAATCCATTGTTGTTAACTTGCTGTATTGTGAACTGTCATCTATGTGAGTTACCATCAAGGACAACACCTGTATCATAATGCCAACAAGAATTATATACAACTAAATGATTTATGCATCTACATGTTTTAATCATGCATCTAGAAAAAAATTGAAAAAAATGAACTCTAGACTGAAATCTAGTTCCTATGCACACTTCTCCAACAACGATGCCAAAATGTTGAGGGAAATTAATTACCTATCATTTAATTGTCAACCCGGGGGTTTCGTAAAACTTACGAAGCATGCGTGCGGAATTGAAATCTTTATCTTTCACACTTGTAGGAATTGAAATCTTAATCTACCACACTTGCGGGAATTGAAATTCAATGAAATGAAATCTACTGTAAGGGATCATGTGTGCAGTATCAAATCAGGATCCTATGAAATGAATAATCAAAACCACATGACATAATATGAAAGCAAAAACAATAATTCTTAACCTCTAGATATGAAAGCAATTAAAATCAATCTCTCTCTTTTTTTTTAACGCAGTCGGTTACTTTTTATATATTGCAAAAAAAGAAGGGGAAAGGAAGCTAGTTCCTTGTACAATCAGAGGAGGGTTGGATCAAAGTAGTGCGCAAAAGTGAGCACAGTCCCCACATGTACTTTAACAACCCTGTTTCTTATAAACTTCAAAAACTATGGGATAACTTACCAAAATTTGACTTGAAACCTAAAGCCTCATGAAGTAGCCAAACCCACACTTAACTTTGAAAAAAAGTGGACTTAACCAAAAACCCGCACTTAACTTTGGAAAAGGCAGACATAAACACAAACACATGGGAACCCAATTTCCACTTTTCCAAAGCCATGGCGTGATTTTCAAAACTTACCTTTATTAGGCTCAATCTCCACCGTAGATTTCCTCCGACAGATTTGACGGACACCACTTAACGTCGATCCTTCAACTTGCACGTCACTCCAAAACCGTCGATCCACATGCGATAGATCCAATGGCTGACGGGGGTTTCAGGTGGGCAAATCGCATGGACAATACCTGCCTGATAAAACTGTATTCTCACCCCACCTACTTGCTACGTGTCCAACTATGAGTGGAATCAGGGGGTTCCCTCTTGAAACCACTTACCACTTAATCACCTCCCGAAAAACCATTCCTGCTTAATCCCGCCTTGTCTCTTTGACTAAGTCTCCAACAAGTTAGTGCCCAATGACCCTTGATCTGCCACCATCGATTTCCTCTCTTGAAACTACTGATGTCATTCCTCATTTGTTGATCTCTGGATCCAACAGTTCTTGTGCAATGGTTCTTCATCTGTCTCCTCACTTTATCTCTGCGGCAATTCTTTATTATTTTGTGGGTTTTGTTCCTAATGTAATGGTCTCCGTTGAGGAGAGACTTGCTGCTGTTGGAAGCCATACTATCTCGGGTCGCCTGGGAGCTTGTGCAGGTGAACGTGGAGACCTGACTATTTCTTGAATTGCCGCCACAATCTACGCGATCGTGGATGACATGACTAATGCCGTCTTCGCTCAGGAGAGGAGGACAATTGAAATCTTGTTTCATCATATAGTGCAGCTTTTTGGGACTATGAGTGTCGTGTGCTCTAAGCAAGGATGAATACAGTTGAGAACCTCTACTGACATAAATCCTCTGTTTTCCTCATGCTATCTCCATCTTGAGTTGATGTTTTGATTCTTATTTTTTATTTTTTTCCCCCTGTTAAATTTCTTGTGATGTTCTTTGGATCTATATCTTATTTCTCGATCCTCATACTGGGTGAGGGGGTCATGGTATACTTTCTTCATAAACTTCATTATTCTCTTTGACAACCCCAACTAGTTTGTCAATTGCTTTGTTGGCATGGCTATCAACGTCCTTATTTTGGTTTCTTAGGACATGCTTTACGGTTACTTTTCCTAGACTTTCAAAACTTGTTTTGATCCTTTGATAGATTTTGTTGATGGCTATGCTTTTGAAGTCCCTTTTGGCATCCAATGCGGCTATTATGATAGCCGAGTCTCCTATTATTATGGGGTCCTTGATTGCATTTTTGTTTAAAAGCCTTGTGCCTAGGAGAAGGCTATATAATTCAGCCCTGTTGTTTGTCATTTATCCAAGGCTCCATTCATAGTTTATTATTTTTTGTCCATTTGGATCTAATATAACTCCTCCTGCCTCTGCTTTACCTGGGTTATTTTTTACAACTCCATAAAAAAAGAGAATGTGTTTCTTCTGTTCTTTTATCCATTTTGCAAATTCTTTGTCCTCCAATCTTAATTTCCAATTCTTGTTTATGTGGAATTCTTTATTTTTAGCTATAGCTGCTGCTTTTGCTTTGTTTTCTAACATTGCTTTACTGTACTAGTCTTTCTCTTCTTGTTGTAAATTGTTCTGGTCCATTTTTGAGATTCCATTTGTACTTATTATCTCTGCAACTTGGCTCCAAGTTTTTGCTAGGATCTTGCCTCGATTTGGCTTTTGTTCTTTGAAAATTCATTTGTTTCGGGTTAACCAAATTTTCCAATATAGGATTGAAGGGAGACATTTCAATATCCTATTTATTGTTTCCTTTTTTCTTTGTATATGGGTAGCTTTTATCCCATTTTTTATGAAGAGTTGTCAATTGAATTGTTGGATTTATGTTCATTTTCAAAGGACTTGTTGCCTGTTTCCAACACTCTCTCGCCACCATACAGTTAATGAAGAGGTGTTGGATTGTTTCTTCCTCATTTTGACACGACACATTTTGAGGGCCCTTGTATTCCTTTTTTTTTAAATTTTTAGAGGTAAGAATTTAATTTTGGGCAGACTCTCTGAATTCCAAGTTACCTTCCAAAGACTCCAGTCATTTTGATTGTGAAGTTTTTGGAGGAGGTTGTACCCCGATTTCATTTTGTAATCCCCTCCATTGGGTCCCAAACAAAGTCATCCTGCTCTTCTATGTTGATGGGCGCGACCCTTGTCAGATGGAATTTTAAAATTTCCCATTGACTTTTTAGTCTTGGTGGTGTAGCCAACTTTTTCCATCTTACCCAGTTATTATGATCCCAATCCGAAATAGAATAAAGAGTCTTAAAACTTTGCTCTTCCATCCATCTCCGAAGTCCCCTTAAATTTTGTTGCTAATTTAAGGTGTTTTTCCCCATTATTCTATCCTCCTAGATAGAAATTGTTTTTCCATTCATTGTATTTTGGATATTTGATCTCTAATAAGAGGAATTATCCTTTTAACCAATTTCCAAATTTTGGTGGATGACCTGTCTGGAATAGTATCAGTGAGCATCTTTGTTCTATGACAATTTAAGTATTTCATTGTTAGTACCTTTTCCCACTAGTGACCATTCCCATTTATCATTCTCGAGATAATTTTTGTCCCTAGAGCAATGTTCATTGATCCTGGTAGGCGTATTGCTATACCTCCTTTTTCATAGGGAAGAGTAATTTGCTCCCATTTAACAAGGCTGACTTTTTTATTATCTTGTTTTCCTCCTTGCTAGAGGAAGCTTCTAATTATCAATTCCATTTTCTTGTGGGTGCTTGTTGGATCCATAATGATTGCATATTGATATATAGGCAAGGCCGAGAGAAATGATTTAATCAGTGTCACTCTTCTTGCCAGGTTGAGCCACATCACTCCCCAATTCTGAATTTTTTCCCTCATTCTCTCCACTTGCCTATTCCAGACTTCTGATTTTACCACTTCCTTTGCTAAGGACAACCCAAGATAAGTGAAGTAGCTCCAATTTATTTGTAGAGGTATTTCCAGTATTTGTGAGATACATTGCATTGTTTTTTTTTGGGTATTCCAACAATAAATTATGCATTTGGAGTTGTATAAAATTTTTTCTTGAGGGTAGGATAAATTCATCCAATACTTTTTTGAATCATTTTGCTGTGTTGCAAGATGCCCCGCCTATGAGAAGAATATCATCTGCAAAGAGAGAGTGGTTTATATCTTTGACTCCTCTTGATATTTAGATCCCTGTTATTTTTTTCTCTTTTCTCTGGTTTTCTAGCATAACATTTAGCGATTCAGCCATGATAATGTACAAGAATTGAGAAAGCGGACAACCTTGCCTCAACCCTCTTGTGCTTTGGAAAAATTTACTGGGCCGACCATTGATTAAAGGAGCTATCCAAGGATTTGATATACATGCCTGGATAATCTCTATGAAATTTGTTGACAAGCCAAACCTTTTGAGAGCTGCTGCAAGAAAGTTATGGTTAACTCTATCAAAAGCATTAGCCATATCTAACTTAACAACCATTCCTCTCTCCTTTCTTTGGATACTACTGTGGATAGCCCCTGTACAATTATTACATTGTCTGTGATTTGCCTCTTGGGGACAAATCCTCCTTGGTTTTCTGAGATTATTTTCGGAAGTAATTTTTTCATTATGTTTGCTAGGATTTTGGTAAGTATCTTATAAGACGAGTTGCAAAGGGAGATTGGCCTATATCTGTTAAAAGTTGTAGGATTGGGTTCTTTGGGAATGAGGGCTAGGAAGGAGGATTTTGTATTTCCTCCAATCTTTTTTTTTTTGGAAAGCATTTTTGAGCATTCTCATTAGATCTTTTTTGATAATTTCCCAGTGTTGTATGTAAAAGACCATCGTAAACCCATCTGGACCTGGTGCCTTGTCAAGGTGGAGATTCCACACAGCTTCTCTGACTTCTTCCTCAGTAATTTCTTTGTCTAATTCCCTATTTTTCTGGTCGCTTATTTTTTTTTTATATGCTGCAAAATTTCTTCATTAGCTGCCTGCTGGTCACTTGTTGAGAAGAGTTCTTTAAAGTGTTTATGGGCTGCGTTTTTTTACTGCTTCAACTCCTTTATTTCTTGACCATTTACTTGAATCTATTAAATCTAATTTTTTGACCTCCTTATTTTCATTGTATTATGAAATAAGGCTGTATTTTCATCTCCGGATTTTAGCCAAAGGCATCTTGATTTCAGTTTGCTTTCCTCTTCTTCTTGCTTATTTTGCTTATATATTTCCAGATATATTTCCTTTTCTTGTATATGATCTTGCTTACTTTCTTCTTTGTTCTCTTTTTCCTTACAAAGGTTATCCATTTTTTTTTGCAATTCAATTTTCCTAGCTTTGTCCCGGAGATCATTTTATCTTGTCCAATTTTTTAAGTGCATCTTAGGTTCTTTAGCTTAGTTTCCCAAACATACTGGGGAGATTCTGTGACACTTTGTTTGCAGTCGTCCTTTATTTGTTTGTCAAAATCTTCATTTCTGTCCCAAATTGAATTATATCTGAAGGGAAGGGGTGCTTGATTTTCTAGCTTTCCCAAGGTTAGCATCACCGGCTTGTGATCTGAGGCTGAGTTGTGAACAATTTTAATTTTCACAGGAGTGTAAGTAGCTGCTATGCTTTCATGAATAAGAATTCTGTCCAACCTTTCTTTTATGTTGTTTTTTCCAATTCTTTTGTTGTTCCAAGTGTATTTTCCATTGCTTGGCGGAATATCTATTAATTTGTGTTCTTCTATTATTCCTTCAAGAGATTCTCTTGACGGATCGTTGTGGAAGATTCCACCAAATTTTTCTTTTGTATTCCTTATTAGTTTTAAGTCTCCTCCCAGGATTAAGTGCCCACTTTGCCTCTCTGATATTTCTTCTTTAACTGATTTCCAACATTGTTCTTTCTCTCTATAGTGATTTGGAGAATACACATTTATAATGCTATACTGTTCTTTTGTATTAAGATTCCTCAACTCTGTTTGAATCCAGTGTTTGCTGATTTTTTGGGTCATTAATTCCCATTTTCTTTTATCCCAAATGGTGTTGATTCCTCCTGATGCTCCTGTGGCTTCTAATGTTACTTCTTCATAATTTTTTAGTTTTTTAATCATTTTTTGATTTTCTTGCTTGTTTAGTTTGGTCTCTTGGATCATATATATGTCTGGTTGTTCCTTGGCTAAAATGTCTCTAGCTGCATTGACTTTAAAGGAGGTGCCAAGGCCACGACAATTCCAAGAGAACACTATCATTATTTACTGTTGTGTTGGTGTGGTCCTCCCTTTCCTCTTTGCTGAGTTTTTTCATGACTTCCTGTTTGTTTCCCAAGGAATGAATCCATTGGTTATTGTGTTCCTAAGGCCATTTCTTTAGCTGCTGCCTCATCTTTGATTTATTTATTGGATTTCCTTCCCACTTTTTTTGGCTGATCCCAGGCTTGGGGGATTTCTTTGGCTTTGTTTCTAGTTAGAATGCAGTCCACTAAGGGAGGAGGTGGGGAGGATATAGGGTTGGGGGTGGATATGAGAGCTAAAGAGTTAGGATTTGAGGGAGGGGATCTGGGAGAGGGTGGATCAAAGGAGTCTTCTAATGGCTCAAAAGGATTCGAAGCTGTATGATCAGGAGGAGTAACCTTCGCTGGAGGCTGAGAGGTTGTTTCATTTGCTTCTTGGGACTGATACATATTTGATGCTGTCTACTTATTGGTAGGTTTCTTTCTTTTCACTTGTTCCCATGTAGGTTCTTTCTCATCTACATTTTCATGCTCTATTTTTTTATGACACCTATTTGCAAAATGACCATACTCATGACATACCTTGCATTTAAATGGTATTTTCTCATAGTCTAGTTTCTGAATGTGTGTCCCCTGGTCAATCTTGATCTTTATTTCCTCTAGGAGGCCTTTTCCGAGATCTACTTCCACACATATTCTAGCGCACACTTGCATGTTGTCTTTTGGCTCACATTTGTCAATATATTTGCCCACCGCTTTTCCTATAGTGTTTATAGATTTGTCTCCCCAACAATGAAGAGGAAGATGCGGGAGCTTGACTCACACAGGCACTGTTTTTGGGACATCCATCTTTGGATCAAAGTCTGGCATCCACCTGTTCAGGTATAAACATCTGGAGTCCATGAAGTAAGGTTCATTTCTAAATATTAGATCTCTGTCCTCCTTTGTTTCAAAGAGAAAGGTGTAGTATCCCCTTCCACAGAATTGTATTGCTATCTTCCCCTGTGTGGTTGCATTCCAGTTCCTTTCCACCCATTTTTGCACTAATTTGGATGAAGGCCATAGCCCTGTGAACTGTCCAACAAGTTTGTGTTCTGCCAGAGAGATGGCTGCTCTTCTTGGAAGTGCTGGAGGGAGAGAAATCTTTGGGATACTTTCAATTTCCTTTGCAAATTTTTTAACTGATGGCCTGTGCCCTGGAGCTCCATTCTCTGTGATCATAGATGTGAAGGATTTTGTGTTTTCTTCATTCCCTGGCTGCGTGGAAGAGTGAGGATCTCTCTCCTCAGAGGGCTGCATGTTCTAGTTGGCCTCAGTAACAGGAGGTTGCCGAGGGATGGATCTGCAGTGGCAGCGACAGCTAGGTCAGCAGTAGGCTAAAAAAAATAAATTAGAAATAAAACAATTGCTCTTAACCTCTAGATATGAAAGCAAATAAAAGTAACTTCTCTTAACCTCTAGATATGAAAGCAAATAAAATCAATCACTCTTAACCTATCACACAGGAAAATATATGAAAGAAAATAAAAACAATCACTCTTAACCTCTCACAAAGGAAAAGATTTGAAAGAAATAAATCTTAATCTATGAAAGCAATAAATCATGATCTATGAAAAACAATAAATCTCACACATTATAGGTGGCCAATCCAAAAGCATGATGGATGAAAAGTTGAGAGGCTTCAAATACAAGCATAACCAAATCAAAGTGAACATCACTCATGAGCATGGTGCCAAATCCAAATTCTATATTCAAAACATGAGCATTTCCCAAACTTTACACATGCCTTTGAAAGGAGGAGGCTCTCCTATTTATACAAAAACATAAGAAGTTACCTCATTAATGGAGGTCCATTGTTCTCTCCCTAGATCCCTAGAAAATCTCATAGAGAAACAACTCAAATAGGTAATGATGAGACACATATCCTCTTTGACCTTTATCCAAATCTTCTTCCATATCTTGAAGGGAATTCGAATTTGAGCATTGGAGGCCACATAAGGGTGCCTTGGAAGCTTCCAAATGACCTACACATGTCATGAAACTCAAGCCACTTTTAAATCTTAGAAAGTATATGTCGTTTTTCTAAGTTTTAACCATTTAATTCACTTATAATACTAGAAATCATTAACTTTTGGAAAACAAAAATGGAACCCATATAATTATAAAAATGGAGGCTAATGAAAGGTTATATGGTCATGGAGTTGCAATATGTGAGTGAAATGGTGGCGATAAAGGTGAAAGTGGATGATATTTTGAATACATTTTGGAGACTCTACACATAGCTTTTGTTATTTAGTTTTTGGTGAAGCTAAAACATGCACTTTATCAATTTTGTCTTGTTCTTATAATCCAAACACAGGAAAAATATTGTGCAACAAAGCATACGATGTAAAAGGTAGTGGTGTAAAGTTGGATCTAAATATTTTATCTGAGGTAAATAATTGTAACAAATTCTGAAAGCTTCTGGAAGAGCAGGCTGCCAAAATTTCTCTCTTTTTCCCGATTTTCTAGAACCAACACAAGTGCAAAGGGAAGCAACTTGTAGGTGATCAACGCAGGCCACATTGGAGAAACCTGTAGGTGAACGTTGTCCAACAAGAGGCCAGGGAGCGTTGGTCCTAAAATTGGCTCAGATGATGCAGTTTCAGGAAGAAACTCTGGGGAATGAAGAGGCATGCCTAGAGCTTTGTGTAAGATGATGACAAGGGTGAATGGAATGTTGATTAATCCCATTAGGAGGCCCATTGATTAGATGTGACAAAATTTCCATAATAGATTCCCCCCTAAAGTGCAAAGTCAGAAATGATGACTGATGATTGAAGTGCTTTACCTCGTGACAAGTCAGGATCAAGAACAACCAACGAGCTTCATCTATTACAATACATTTTCATCATGAAATCTTTGTTTCTAAGGGAGACATACACGTACTCAGCACATAAGCTAACATAACATGTACAATAATCAAAAGATGTGTCCATAGATGACAACTGGTGGACCCATGACTGGATGATTGTCTGTATGATCATGGCCATCATACATTGTGATCTCTGTATAACTCCTGAAATTGTAGTTTGAATGGATGAAACTAGATCTGGGGTCTTCTATCTCCTTCACATGACCAACCAACGTACGAGTCTAACCATGTGAATCAATGAGCTGAAGTCAAACATCGTATACACCATTTGATTACCGATCGATGATGTAAGCCGTTAACAGATGCGAGAGAAACCAGAGATGATGTTAATGGCCCTCAAGGTACTACAATACAATCCGTATGGTGTGAGTAAATGAGTTGATGTCAAAAACCACACAGAATCTTTTGGTCGAAGGCCATTGATGTAAACCTATCGCCAAGAGCGAGGAAACTTTCCATTAATGTATTCAGGTACCAAGGTACTAATGGGTGTTTCTAAGTCAACTTTCCGGATAATGTGCTAATGTTAACAGGAAGTGACTCGTCACAGGATGGTATTGATGTATCTCCCCCTCCTCCAGACTTAGGTGCTAAAAGAGTCAATTCAACGCTATTAGTATGTGAGTGAGTATAAGGAGAAATCCGATCGAACCCAAAGGTATGGATTCAATGTGTTCAACTTGCGAGTATGTTCATGGGCTAGAACTGCTATCTATCATGCTTGAGACAAAATGATCATAATCATGTTGATACAAAACTAGATCAAGAAAGGAAGACATGGAATGAAGGCTTAAGAGTCTTGTAACGGATATGAAATGAATGACTTCTCTTGAGAACAACGATGATACTGAAATGTAGTTGGCAGCATTGACCCAAAACTGAAATGGAGGCTTTGAAAATGGTATGATAACCAAAATACAATTAGATTACCCAACCCAACAACCACATAGATGAAGTGGAAGAGTGTCATGTTCAAGAGCGACTCGCTACCATTAGCAAATGGTATACCCTGTTTTCCCAGTTTCCCCAACCATACTCGTGAGTATCTCTTTATTTTTTAACAAGCTTGAGGAGGATAACATATTCTTGATCTGTAAGTTCACCCTTTGGATGAATCCCTCTGAGTATATTTAATGAATCCTAAGAAGGATAGGTTCTTCCTTGTCATGCTCGACAAGTCCATCATTGTTTGATTTTTTAACGAGTCCAACGAAGGTAAAACTTGACATCTTTTTCATGTTTAGAGAGTTTTAAAAAGAGGTGAAAAAGAAAAATCCAAATGTCCCTTTTCATAGACAGTCTCTCAAGTCTGAAAAGGTAGAAAAAAATACACAAGAGAACCTCTTAGCCATGTTTAACTAAGGTATTCCTTTTTTGTATAGTCTATCTCAGTCTGGAAAAGGGTTAAACTTATACTGAGTATATATCTTTTCATTTACTTTTACGAGTTCAAAAAGACAGGTGCTCGACGATCTTTTCATATTTTGGGAGTCTAAAAAGAGCTAAAAGAGGACTCCTCCTGGAGGAACGTGTGGTATCAAGGGTAGAAATTGGTTCCGGTCATGATGGAACTTCTCAAAACACACAAAGGGAAAGAGGCTGGCTAATAAGACCACTCATCACAATGATTCCTCAGGAAAGGGTAAAACAACCAAGTGAAAGCGTATGATCGACCAAGAAGATGGTGACAATGGGATGAGAAAACCAAGGCTCATATTGCTAAACATGATGATAAAAATGGAAATCACGAGAGATAGGATGAGAATGGTTTCATTTTTATAGAACCTTGAAACATGGGAAACTATGCTTGAGAATACCACAAGATGGTTTCATTTTTTCAGAAGCTTGAAACATGAGAAAAAAATATGCTTGCAAGTTGTTTCATTTTTACACAAGATTGAAATAGAAAAAAACTATGCTTGAAATAATTTTGCATGCCCCCATCATAATGACTCAATTTGAGGTACATGCCCCCCAAGCTTCATTTCATGCACCTAAGTAGACTACTGGGTACTAACAGGTGGATGGAATGAAGGTTCATTTATGAGATCAAGTGAAAGACTCAACTGGGAATATAGGAGATCTAATCAAAGAATCTAATTGAAAGGGGATCTGCTTGATTTTTTAACAAGCTTGACACAAGAAAAGAACTTTTCTCATAGGAAACTATTTCATTTTTTAACGAGATTGACATAGTAAAATAACTATCCTCATCATCTTGTTTCATTTTTTAATGAGCTTGACACAAGAAAAAGAACTCTACTCTAGGAACCTATTTCATTTTTTAAATAGTAAAATAACTGACTTCGTAAGAACCTATTTCATTTTTTAACTAGGTTAACATAGTAAAAGAAATATCCTCATAAGAGCTTGTTTCATTTTGTAATGAGCTTGACATAATAAAAAAAAGGAACTTTGCTCTAATCTTGATCATGGCCTTCGAGAGACCATGGCTTCCAAGAGGTTATCATTAGATGGGAGAACAACGCTCTAGAAGGGATATATATCAAGGGATCCAATGGAAATATCATCCCCCAATTCCCCCATTAAATTATTCACCATATCACCTACCGGATCTAGGTCGAAAGAAGTTGAGAAGATAGTGAAAGGCTCATCTACAACAATAGGTATGTGAATGGGATAAGTTGCCACATAATTAACCTATGGTAGGGAAGATACCACTTGCACATTTATAAAACTTAGGGAAGTAGGATGATTGGTAGTCAAATTAGGACCAAAAAATGAAAGATGATTGATAATTACAATCCTTCCATCGTGCGGGAAGCACATCACTCGAAAGAGTGTGGAAACAACAATGTTCACAGCATAAACATAGTATCCCTCTAGGTGAAAATTGAAGCCCAAAGGGCCCATGGAAACCATAACATCAATACATACAATTTTTCCTCCCAAGGTAATAACAAACTGAGGAAGGATCCCTAAGGGTTTACTAGTTCTTTTTTTAAAATCTAATGGATTCAAAGCAACAGACACAAGCTGCGGGGAACCTAAATCTTGCCAAGCAATGGAGGATAAAATACTAACAAAATCTCTCTCATCTATAACAATGTGATGGATATTATTATGATAAGCCTTTATCATGATCTTAAAAGGTATGTAAGAAGGGAGACAAGATTCTCTTAATTGACTCCAATCAAAGCCAATGGCCTGTTTCCTTGGAGGGGGTTTTGCGGGAATGGGAGAAATGGCCCCTTGTCTGGTAGAATAAAAAGAAACAAGAAGAACACGAGCCATACAAAGTTTACTCTCTACGGGAAATGTACAATTAACTAAAGGTGGAATCAAGTCAACCATTTTATCAACTAATGGTTGGTAGGGAACGAAATCATGGGATTCACATTCAGAGAGAGTGAGATTGATTGGATTCAAATTATGATAAATCACTTCATCAACTAGTGGAGGATTTGGAGAAAGCTTCTGGTAACCATATGGAAGCCATGGTTGAGAAACTGTAAGGTTTTCCAACACTTTTGAGGCTTCATCCATATAAGGACAAAGGTGAATAAGATGATTCTCTTTACATAACTTACATGGGAATTTGACTTTATCTTTTTTCCCATGGATTTTACTATCTCTAGTTGAGGGTTTGTTACCAGGATGATCTCCAGAAGATGATGACAAGGTCGATGTGAGAATGTGGACCACACTTCTAATACCTTGGGAATACGAGGACAATCTCTAAGAAGGTGGTCACCCTTACATAACATGCAAGGGAATTTAACTTCATGTGGCTGATTGGAATATTTGTCCATACTAGTTGCGTCTGTAGCAATGGTTGCTTGGTTTCCCCCTTGCTTATTTTGCTTCTTCTTCTTCGTCCTTTTCTTCTTCTTCTTAGCTTCTTGGTTACTAGAATCAAGACTTTCACCAGGCGAAGAGGAAGAAAGGGATGAAGAAACAATAGGTGAAGAAGGCAAAGGGTTACCTTTAGGATTAATATGTGGTTGATGTTGTTCAGGTGGAGGAGAACTCACTTGAGAAGATTTTTGGACATTCAGAACCATAGGTGCCGAAAATAACTAAACTGGGAAACCAATGGTAAATAAGGGAAGGGACAACGTTACCGTACAAAGAAAACCAAAATTTACAAAAGAATTAAAAGGACGAGGATTACCATAAGAGGGGTTCCCTTGATTGGTAGACTCTGGAACTGTTGCCATTAATCTCAACCTAAGATCCATTAAGGAGTTGTTCCATGTGGAGGATGTTGTTCTGCGGTCAATTAATCGATTTTACAAATTAAAGACACAAACAAAAAAAAGGGGTAACTAGGCATAAAGGTTCACCAAGCAACCCTGAAATGCAATATATACCTTGGAAAACCAAGGACTTAACGTACATGCAGACAATCTACCCGAATGTTGTGTTCGATGTATCACGATATATAAGGAAACTGACTCAGTTACCTATGGATGGATAAGAACCTATATGGGATTAAAAAATATACTCAATGATACCTGAGAGTGCAGTCTATAGTAGTGCTATCTAATGCATAAGTGTTCGATGAGAGCTTTCCCGTATACTTTTCATGCATGAAGCACCATCCAATATACCCAAAGGTACGCAAAGTATGATCCTATACACTTACGTACATGGAATGAGATTTCACCCGTGGGATGAAACGTTGACAAAGACTGACAACTCCTACTTTTAATGATGCTAAAACACGTGTTTAGCCTAGACCTATAAATGTTTGTGTTATAAGTTCTCCTTAGGTTAATTAAGGTGAATTTTAGAGTTTATCTTGAATTAGATTTTGCTTAAAGGCTAAAAATTCGATCTCACCTAAACACACCTATGATGCAACTAATATGAGAAAAATAACTCTTTTCAATTTCAATGAAAGCTATCTAGTGTAGGGAAGAGGGGCAAATAATGATGCAACAATCAAATATGTAGCAAACAAGAGCTTCCTAACTAGATCTTTCAATTTCACTATTCCAATTCAATTCAAAGCATTAAAAGGTGCCAAACCTTGCAATGTAATCTATGCATGATTGCCTTGAAGACTATGCAAATATAATCTACACACAATTTCCTTCCCTGTTATGAAAATGAGAATTCCAATTGTGAAAATGTCATCTATGCAAGAAAATTATTCAAAACAAACAAAAGAGGATTCCAATCAAATCAAAATTAATATGAGATTTCATGAACAAATAAATCAAACTGAAATTGGGTGAAATTTTCAAAAATCAAAAGAGATGACACTCAAAGGTGATTAACTCTCATACACAATTCAACGTGATTGACATGGATTTTTTTTTTGTTGCAAAAATGAAAGAAAAAACAAGCAATTTCACACTTGGGAATTCCAATTTTCACACACAAAACCCTAGATGTAAATGCAAAAAGATTTTTATTTTCAAACCACTTAATTTTGGAAAATGAGGAAAATTAAGATGCAAAAGTTTAATCACCGATTCAAATGCAGTTTTCAAAATGAGGATTAGAACAATGATCCATCCAAGTAGTCAATGACCAAACGAAATTAGTTTTCAAGCGACCAAATGATAAGAACAAATAAAAATCAATACCAAGTCTTACCAAAGGAAATCAAACACAAATGTAAACAAAATGGAGGATTTAGAGAGACCACAAGGCACTCAAGACTCAAGGAAGGTCAACTAGAAGTAGGCTGATCAAAGAGACACTAAAAACAAGGGAAACTTTTGTGCAAAAACACAGGTAAATATTGGTGTAGAAGAGGCACCAATACTTTGCAACGCTGGTACAAAGTGGGCCCAGTTGAGGTGCAACTCTCTGTCAAAGGCACTAGGGGAGCGTTGGTCTAGGGATAGAGGATTCTGACACAAATTTTTTAGAAGAGACTCATTGAAATCACTTCCTAGGTATGTTCTTGGCTGGGTAAAGTAGAAAAGGTCTATCAAATAGGTAATCAAACATAATGGAAAAAGGAAACACCAAGGGAATACACCGATCCCCAGTGGAGTCACCAATTTTTTATGCAATATTTATGATTGTGAACAAAATTATCTCCCCTAGGTTTGGTGACTAACCTAGAGAAATAGAGAGGCAAGGAACCCAATGCTTTCCTTAAAGTAAATAGATGATGGAATGATGCTTATCTGTAATCAGTCGCAAGATTTTCTCCTTTAGCTTGAATGCTCCAATTCTAGCTCCGATTGCTAAAATTAGAATCTGCAGAGTTAGATAACACAAGGCAAGAAACTACAAGATCTATGAAGTATCATATAAATACTCTATTCAATAGATCAACATGGTACTGAATACATGAAATAACAACATCACATATAGGAAAACAAAAAATTCCTTTCATTAATATAAATGGAAGGAGTTACGACCATAAATAGAGGTTGATCATGTAGAAGAGCTCATCGAGGATGACTTGTCCTTTCCTTGTTACAATGTGCACCTCCAATCACCCTAAATGTATGAAATGAAACCTCTCACAGCAGTATCATAAGGGTAGAATCACTCTCCGAAATCCAACCCCTTGCATATGGAAGGCTGCAAATATATATAGGAGTGGGGTAAGTTGGGAGTTCTTATACAATTAAAAATCTAAGGTTTTAGATCCAACTTCGATGGGAGGATGCGATCAAAGGATAGGGATGGAAACACTAAAGTAGGGTAGGATAGGATCTGAATATTTTATCTGAGGTAAATGGTTGTAGCAAATTCTGGAAGCTTCTAGAAGAGGAGGCTTCCAAAATTTCTCTCTTTTTCCTGAGTTTCTAGAACCAACATAGGTGCAAAAGGTAGCAACCTACAGGTGATCAATACAGGCCATTGTGGAAAAACATGTAGGTGAAAAATGTCCAACAAGAGGCCAAGGAGCAATGGTCCTAAAACTGGATCAGATGCAGTTTCAGGCAGAAACTCTAGGGAATCATGCTTAGGGATTTGTGCAAGATGATGACAAGGGGGAATATGATGTTGATTGATCCCATTAGGAGGTCCATTTATCGGATGTGACAAAATGGCCTATCACACAGGTGGCTCCAGAAATGCTAAGAATTAATAAGTGGCTCAGAAAAGGATCAAAAGTAAAATTTATCAAATTTCACCCAAACTAGAACCAAATAGTAGTTCTCATTATCCTTATTCCAATGACGTGAATGACACTCAAATTTGAGTTTGTATGCTCAAGATATTCATGGTCAATGTTTTGGTCAAACTAGGCCTAATGACAGTAACTAACGAGGCAACAATTTGGCACTTAACGATGATGGAATATGATTGTCGTAAAAGGCGAATTTGTTACCCACTTAATTTATCTATTGTCCCCTAAAATATCGATGGTTTGTTTTTTCGAGGTTATTATTAAAAATATATATATAAAAAATAGGGGGGCGGGCCACCACCTCGCCACCCCTCCCAACCACGATTAAACAAAATAAATATGATTTGATTAGTGGACTGTAAACCCCATTGATTCCAAACACACACATATAGATTATATATATATATATATATATTAATATATATTTTATATATATATGTTTCAACAAACATATCAAATGGCCATAGATAAATACAAGTTGGCCTACATGAATCGAAATTGCCCAATAGGTTTAGCTAACCCACACCACGAGCAGCCCCACTCAACGATCACCACACTCCATTCAACAAAAAAATAAAAAAAAGTCAACTTTTGTGAACATGTAACAAATTGCCGAAAAAAAATAAAACAAAGTGCCAAGTTTGGTTGGGTGGGGTTTGGAACCCCTCACCCCTTGGAAACCAATCGTTATTTTCAACCATCCGCCAACCGAGTGCCCAATGGGCACGAAGTT
Source organism: Pinus taeda (assembly GCA_000404065.3). Lineage (NCBI taxonomy): Eukaryota > Viridiplantae > Streptophyta > Pinopsida > Pinales > Pinaceae > Pinus > Pinus taeda. The sequence continues at coordinate 87,624 of APFE030939260.1, read as the reverse complement.
GATTTCTCCACCTAAGAATTTATATATATCACCAACTTTGCCATTCAACAGGCGGAGAATGAGTGGAGATCGAGCAGAGAGGGAGGAACCTTGACATAGTGGCCGAGGCTGAACCATGCCTGACACATTTTTTGAGACATAATCTTGTAGGAATATTCTTGATGCTTGAGGAATATTTATTCCCTTGGAGATTGATTTTTGACAGAGGTGAAATGATGTCAAATTTATAGTCATTTTTCTTAAAATTTCAAAAGGAGCACAGTAGTGTGCTCGAAATTTTCATCCGAGCAGCATATTTATCGCCCATCTCTAAAATGGAATATTTGTGGGAATCTTTGAGATTCTGAGGGTCTAGATTTTGACGGTGTCAGAAAGGGGAAACATTTAGAGTCATTTGACATGATTTCTCACCACGAATTCAACAAAAATGTCCGTTTTTGCAGTCGAGCTTTGAATTTTCAGACCATTTTAGAAAACAAAGGTATAAGGGTCATTTATGTAACTAATTGTAAATTATTTTTGCTGCCATTTAATGAATGAGGCCTCCCCACTTTGAGAGTAGGGCCCGAAGACATAGCCCACATTGGGTGAACTCCATCATCAAATTATATTGTGCCTTTGATACCATGTTTCTTTTGATTTCTGCTTCTTTCATGTTTTTATGTTACTCGGTTACATGATCTTTTAACTGCAATTCTGTATGAATTCTTGAAGTAAAAGATCTAGATCAAGTTTGTTATTAGGGCAGGTCTTCTTGATGCGAGTTGCATGAGTGAATACTAGCTAGGAACAAGCTCCAAAGAGGAGAAGGAAAACTCAAATTCTTTGATCCTAGAGTGGGGCATGCAACACGAAGACATAGCATGGCACATGAGGAAGCTTGAATGGTGGAAGAGCGAAATTATCGCAAGATCTTCTTCACCATGGCAAAGAAATTTGGCAAGCTATTTGTAGAATATGAGAAGGAAATAAAGCATGAGAAGAAAGAATCAGATGATCATGCCTCGGTAAATCATGAAGGTGGAGGAGAAGAGCCTCCTCCCTCTTCGTCCTCTAGTGAAACTTCCTCTTCTCATCATTCTAATAGGCATCATAGGAATGCATCTAAAAATCCATTTTTTAAATTGGACGTCAAATTTTATTTATTTATGTTTAGTGGAGAATCTAATGCAGAAAATCTAAACAACTGGATCAAACAGGTTGAGGTATATTGCTGCATACAAAGAATCACAGAGGATGAAACCAAGATCCAGGTAACATCCCTTCGAACGAGTGCAACTGCTCTTGTCTGGTGGGAAGGAAAGCTGTAGAAAGGTGGTAAGAGTAATCACAAACTTCTTTCATCTTGGTCTGAGTTCATTTATGCTTTAAGAGGACAATTTTACACATTGGGTTATAGATAGAAGGCCATGATGGAATGACAACATTTGAAACAAAGTAAATGTCAAACTGTTCATAATTTTATGGATGATTTTAGGAAAAAAGCATTAAGATTGAATTTTCCACTAGACACTCTTGAGACATTGACAAAATATATTGGCTCTTTGCATAGTTATTTACATTATTCATTGTTATTATTTGAACCCATGTCTTTTGATGAAGCCAGTGTGAAGGATGTACATCTTGAAACAAGAGGTAAGCATGAGCAAGATGACCACCCAAAGAGGGAAACAACAATTAAGAGAAGAGAAGCAAAGCCCTCTTGTAATCATTGTGAGAAAGAAGGGAATGATGAGCAGAATTACTAAAAATTGCATCTAGAATTGAGGCCTAAAAGAAACGACAAAAAAGAGAAGTAAAATATAGTTGAAACTATGCAACAAGACCAAGAATCTGAATCAGAGGATGATGAGAAGATCATAGCTGCAATATTTGTAGGTGTTGGACCAACTAACCTGGGATTAGACTCAGGTGATGAGATGAAGATTGTAGCGCTTGGGATAGAAGAAGAAGGACCTATCAACTTGGGTTTCGTTTTAGGTGATGAGACAAAGCTTTAAGCAGAAGTTGTGCCAAAAATGAAGAGGGCACAAAATGATGCATGGCTCCAAGAACTCGAAGTGATCAACCAAAGAATCAAGCAGAGAATGTTGAACTAACAAGATTCCTACAAGAAGTAGAGAAGGAGAAACAAAGGTTGCAACATCAGTTACAAGCCGAGGAGTCCTTGGAAAAGTTGTAGCATAACAAGGCTAAGGTAAAATATGTTTCTTCAATTTCATGTACTTTTTATGATGATGATTTCGCTACCTTTGAGAAACATAGTACAATAATTGGATCAAAATTATTGAAGTAGATGGGGTATCAATGGAAGGGCATCGACATTAATAGACAAGGCAATGTGAATCCCATAAAAGTGGAGGAATTGCCTCGTTATGCTAGACTTGGATATGTTAGAAAAGAGGTAGGGGGATGCTCCAAGACAGCCAATGACCAAACCACGATAGATAATGTGATCACTTCATCACATTCTAGTATAGTGAGGATTCAACAAGAACTTATCAAAGGCGCATGGGAGTAAGCGTTCCAAGATGATCCAAAAAGTTTGGAGGAGAAAGAATCATTGTAGTCACTGTAATGAGGTTAGACACCAGAGAGCCACATGTTGCAGGCTCCATCCAGAGAAACGTCTCAAGGGAAAAGCGCTCATGCAAGAACTAGTTGGAAAATCTGTTCAACAAACAAATCTACCACAAGGAGATGACCCATTCACTTTGATGAGTGAGATATGGTTTTACTAGATATAGTAGCTTGTCATGGCCACATTTTGTAAATCATGAGTTGCAATATAATTGTAGAAGTGATGATGTGTTTTCCATTACTTATTAAAGAAAAAATGATGTTTTCACCTTTTTTTGACAGATGGGGTATAGGTTTCTATTATGATGTAAACTTGAACAAAGAGTGTGTGTTATAAACTCTTGGCAACTATGAAGTTGTTTGAGTCATGTTTAGTTTCGTATGTAATTGAAAAGAATGTATCACACATTTGCATGAAATGCAGATGTTGAAAGTGTGACTTGACAATGACACATGCAAATTGCAGGACGTGTTCATGCTTTTAGAGGACCAAAATCTCCCAAGTGGGTAGGAATGATCAAGGTGGCTCCAGAACTGAAGTGGCTAAGAAAAGGATAAAAAATCAAAGTTCTCGTATTTTTCCCAAACTAATACCAGATCATAGTTCTCGTCATCCTGATTCAAATGAAGTTAACGAAACTCAAATCAGAGTTCGTATGCTCAAGATATTCACGGTCAATTTTTTGGTCAAATTAGGCCCAATGAAAGTCACTAAAAAATTTAGAACTTACCAGTGACAAAATCTGACAATCAGAAAAGGTGAATTTATTGCCTACTTAATTTTTCTAATGTCCCCTAAAAATTCGATGGTTGTTTTTTTGTTTTTGTTTTTTGTTTTGTTTGTTTGTTTGTTTGTTTGTTTTTGTTTGTTTGTTTGTTTATTTGTTTTTTTTTTTCTATGTTATTATTAAAAAAAGTATAAAAAATAGGGGGGCAGGCCACTACCCCTGCCAACTCTCTCCAACCCATGATTAAACAAAAATTAAATATGAATTGGCCGGCAAGGAGCCAAACCCCCCTAATCCCAAACATAGATATATGTTTCAACGACCATATCAAACATCCATGCATAAATTCAAGGGGCTGGCATGAATTGTACCCACCTGCGGTAAACACAAATAGATAAAAAAACCACCTACGGTAAACACATAAAAAAGCACTGAAAAAAATAACACAAGGTTCCAAGTTTGGTCGGGTGGGGTTTGGAACCCCTGACCACTTGGAAACCAAACGTTCTTTTTAACCATTCACCAATTGAGTGTGCAATGGGCACGACGTTGATTTGTTTGCCCAAGGATTCATATATATCATCAACCTTTCCATTTAATGGGGGGATAACGAATAACAGGATAACAAACAAAGGTTGAGCCTGAGGGTTGAGAAGGAGGAAACTTGACATAGTGTGGCCGAGGCGGAATGATGCCTGGAGCATTTTTCAAGACAAAATCTTGCAGGAGTATTCTTGATGCTTGAGGAACCTTTAGATTCCCTTGGAGTATGATTTTTTGACATAGGAAGAATGATGCCAACTTTATAGTCATTTTTCTCAGAATTTCGCAAGGAGCGTAGTGGTGTACTCATAATTTTCATCCGAGCAGTAGATTTTTTGCCCATCTCTAGGAAGGAATCTTTGGAGGAATCTTCACGATTTCGAGGGTCCAAATTTTGACGGTGTTAAAAAGGGGCTAGCTTTATAGTTGTTTGATATGATTTCACGCCACAAATTCAACGGTGATGTCTATTTATGAAGTTGAGCTTTGAATTTTCAGACCATTCCAAAAAATGGAGGTATAAGGGTCATTTATGTAACTCATTGTAAATTATTTATGCTACCATTTAATGAAAGAGGCCTCCCCACTTTGAGTAGTGCCAGAGATGTAGCCCACATTGGGTAAACTCCATCATCAAATTGTCTTGTGCCTTTGATCTCATGGTTGCCTTTTATTTCCGCTTCTTTCATGTGTTTATGTTACTTGTTTAGATGCTATTTTAAATGTAATTCTGTATGCATCCTTGAAGTTAAAGATCTGGATCAGGTAAAACACTTGCTTATCTATTTCCAAACTAAACATGAGATGGAAGAGTGGAAGTGTAGCTTGTGGCCATTAAATAAGGATAACCCACAAGGTTATGGAAGTAGTTTGGGTTTCAGGATTTCTGTCGATGAAGCAATGGCCGTGATGGGTATTATGAGTTTGGGGATGTTTAGGAAATTGTGATGATATAAATTTATTGGAACTAAATGCACTTCCAACATTGAGCTCACTTTTGAGATTGTCACAACAGAAAGATGTTGAGATCAACTCGGAGATGTTCATTTTTTTCGGATAAATTGCAGATGGCGATAGCGAATGTTACAAATTATAAACCCTAATATAATGTTGAACATTAACAAATTTCCAATGATATACCTACTAGAAAGTGGGTCTTTGATTGTCTGTAACAAGATTGTTCCTTTTCAAATTTTTGATTAAGGAGAATATCCCATATTATATTCTCATAAATAACTGAATATTAAAAAAAATACCTGAATAAACAAGTTTTTTTTGTCATATCTGTGTGACTGGATTGTTTCTTGCATTTAAGTGCTCCCCTACAAGTCCATGTTTAACGTGATCACAATCCACTTCCTTGATTATAGCATTGTATCTGGTGCAATGTCTGGCAAACTTCTTTGAAACAATGATTGATTATTCATTCTTCCAATTTGAGGAAAAATTTCATCCTCATAAAGTAGTAACTTGTGTTCCTCAAAGGAAATATCTCTAATGAGACACCTCATTCTTTTATCTTCATTATGAGCATATCAGTTCCTTCCCTTCAGTTTAGATGTGGTCCCTTGTCCTTGTTGGCGCTCTCTTCTCCCTTTTCTTCCACAAATAGAGAAGTGAAGTCATCCAAGAGAATTAGGGATGGAGAACCATTGAAACCCTCATGCTTAACTAACTCCCCTCGTAAAGCTATGTCAACCTTTGTAAACTGTTGTCTGTCCAAATAATCCAGAATAAAACTCACAATGTTTGCAATTAGTACAATTACCTTTGCAATGTCCTGATCTGTAGTTCATGAAGCTAATGTTATGATACCATATGTAATAAATGCAAGAAATATACCAGAAGGATTAAGAATACTCAACCAAAATGCACTTCCTTTTACATATTAATCCTAATCCAGATTCATTTGAGAAATGGTGTACTTCTCCTCATTAAAGCCCTCCATGGCCCTGCCTCCAGCCCTTATTCTGTTGAGGCTAACCACATCCACAACCACGACTACCACTATTGAATACCACTACTACCATAATGGGAGTACTAGACATGACGCTATAATTAAATGCATATTCTATTAATTTATATCCGAACACTTGCAATTTAGATAGGAAACATTTAAAGATGGTATACGCACAAAGGTTGTAGGTTCAGTCCTATACTTGGACTTTATTAATATAATAATATCCATGTTAGTAATTATAAGATGATCATATTGTCATCCTGTCTATATAGGGCTCAAAAACCGGGGCATAACATATTCCTATGTCCTTCAATCAAATGAGGAATAATTTTTTTTGTAAGTCACAAAACAAAAAACACATAATTCTAATTTTAAACTTTGTACATTATTCACAAGTACAAACAATTTAATTCACCTAAAGTCATCATAAATGTCCCTGGTGCCATAATAATTAGGTAAGTAATTAAATCACATGAGTATCACTAAATTGTCATTTTTAATGGTTCACTTTTTCATAATTGAATGAGAAAATAAATATATACCAACTTTTCATATATATATATATATATATATATATATATATATATTATTAATAATTATAAAATTAAATATTACTATACTTCTTACCTTAACAACCCAAAAAGATCACATTTATTAATTTAATCCACAATATTTTTTATTATATAAATGTTTATATTCATTTGATAATATAAAAAGATACAATATTTATAACATTTTTATTATTATATAATGCTTATATTTATTCTATAGCATAAAAAAATATAACATTTTTATTACTATATTATATAGTGAGCAAGTTTTTTTGTTTGTTAAACTTGGTAGAATCTTTTTTTTTTTATTTATAAAACACAAGTTTACACCACACATGTGAGATAGGTGGCCTTAACTTGTCCAGTGGGAAACCAAGTCTGTTGGCCACTTATCCTCGTTATAAGCCATCCAAAAATAATATAGTTTCAATTGATCTAACTAAGCTATATACGTATCAATATCATGATAAGAGTCTATGTGTCTATCTATCATAAGCATGCATCAGTAGAAGTAAATGCTACCTGCAAGAAACAAAAAAATAACCATTGAAACTGACTAATCTTGTTGTTATTTTGAGGCAGACTCCACCGGAGCTAGGTCTTTGGCTGAGTCTTCATTTATGTCAGCAAGCTCGATAATGAAAGGGATTTTCCTTTGGATTCAGTCTAGGTGGATGTCCTACTTACACAACTGAAATTGAATTGTTTGCAAGTCTTTTTTGTAATTGGGCATGTCCTGTAGGTTCATAGTCATCCCCACTAACATTTACCTCATTGTCTTCCCCATGAGGCTCTTCATGAGCCAATACAGATATAGTGTCTGTTTGAACTGGGTGAGTCTACTCCTGGTACTCCCAAGATTTGGGATTACGTCCTGCCAATTCTCCATTTCCTCTTCAAACTCCTTGTGTTTTATCTTCTCCTCCCATTCTTCCAAAATCTTACGGATGCCTGCATCTGTTCCTTCCTTGTAAGTTGCTGCTGCTTCGCTGATGAGGTGTTCTATAGGATTCCTCCCACGCCTAGGTTTCAAGGTGCTCGAGTCTGCTGCTCGAGTCAAATACCTTCCCCTTCTGTCACGTCCTCTTCCATATGCAGGTCGTGCCATCTGTTCGCTTTTTCGAGCCCGTTCACACATGATATGCAATAGTTCTCGAGGCATGGTCTCATGCCTCTCCAGATTGATGCAGGTTCCCCTCCACTTACGTTTCCCATCATAACTGCCTCTTCCCAGGTGCCCCTCTACCCCAAGATTTAGTTCCTCTCCTCTATCTGAAGCATCTGCACCACTCTTTTGCCTCTCATTTTTCTTGCTCACCTGCCTTGCGATAGCCTCACCACCCCCTGGTTATGCCAATGCTCTCGCTTTCTCACAGGGGTGATGTCTCGGTGTCAGACCCAATTTATGCTTACGGTGCTCACTGCCAGCCCATCGAGCTAGGTTATCATCACTCCCACTTGCATTGCCTTCCCTAGCCCCTCTGCCCAGTGATTCCGTCTCAGTTCTCTGTCGAGAAGAGCTGCCTCTCTTCTCTGCTCTTCATGTGGCCCTCGCACATGCTTAGCAGCAGTATCTCCACCCTCAATGGTATACCAGCTATCTCGTTCATTCACAGGGGGTTTCTCAAAGTCCCAACCCCGATTTTCTCTCTCGGCTCTACCCTCTAGCTCAAACTCGATCACCATCCCCCCAGCTTACATTGGTCTCCTCGACCTTCTCCCCAATTTCCCTATCCGGTCTTCACCTGCACCCCCAAGCCATGAATTAACATAGTAAACATAGTAATGGGCTTGTAAAGCCAGGGAACACACCCAGAAACAGTTCATAGAGGTCGTTGTTGGTAGCTCCACTGTCTTGTGCCCTCGCTCCTCCTTCCTCCCATAATCTCGACTATACTCCTCTGTCTGTCCTAATTTCCTTCATAATCCCATTCCACCTTTCTTTTTACCATCACCCATCTTGCCTTAACTGCCTCACCTCCTTCTCCACCCTGGCCCTGACTACCACTTCTCCCATGTCTTCTGTCAGCTATCATGCGGGAGGCCACCACACCCATCGCCATGAGCATGTGGGGGGCGGTGGGTGGTACCCTTACCTTATGTAACATAACTACCATATCTGACCTTCGTCCTCGCCTTCCTCGGGCACACACCCCGATCGGTGGATAGTGAGTAAGTTTTTAAAATAAGTTGTTTTATTATAATTATTATGGAATGAAATTATAATAAATTTTTAAAATAGATTGGAGTTTTGTTACTTATTTTTAAAAATTAAGTTAAATCAACTAATCCACAAAGTCTTAATTTTACTATACATAAATTTATTTTTTCAATTTCATTTATTATCTATTTATTTTTTCAATTTCATTTATTAACTATTTATTTTTTCAATTTCATTTATTAACTATTTATTTTCTCAATTTCATTTATTACCCATTCAAAATATGCAAAGTACCCTCTACTTCACATAGATGATATGAGCTTTGAATGTCATAATTTGAGCTTTTTCTTGGATTTCAAAGGAAAGTTCATCTTGTCCTGACGATGAACCACAATTGTTGGTTCGAAACGTGTCGAAAAATGAATTTTGATGTGATTATCACTGAAAGATTTTCTTATAAACTTGTTATGGATCACAAAAGCCTCAATTCAATAAAAGTATTTTATATAAGCCACCCATGCATATAAGCATGTACGAGTGGGTAGATTGAAAGCATCAAGTCACTAATTGTGTGCATTTTGGTATTATAATTTCATGTCTTAATAAATAATTTACAATAAAGTAGTTTATGTAAGCCATACATGCATACATGCATGTACAAAGAGCCAGATTGAAAGTATCAAGCCAATAGTTTGTGTAAGCCATCCATGCATGCATATAATTGTATACATTTTGGTATTATAATTTTATTTTATTGGTCGATAAAGAATTTGCAGGTTTAACTATATCGAAATAAAGAAAAAATGTTATTTCTATCACTAATGTGTTGGAAATATGTTAAATCAAATCTATTGCTTTTTAAAAACTAGTTTTTTTCCCATGGAAAAATCGTAATTTTATTCATTAAAATGATCAGAATTACATGTTGCAGATGCTAAAGAGCATATGCAATAATACTAGGTTCTGATTTCTCAGAAACCATAAAAAACTAATCTATTCTTTTCTACCTTTATTTTTTTCCACTTTTTGCCAACCACCAATGTTGGGAGTGGATGTTACAATAGACATTTGATTCTCATTGATATTAGCTTGTCCTTTTTTGTCAGAGTTAGATCCTTCTGAACCATGTAATTGTTTGCTGCCACTGACTTCTGTTGTGTGCTGCTCATGTTGCTACAAAGCATTTCCGGATCATTGAATTAGTGCTGAGTTGTGCTCTGTGTTATCCTTCTGTGGATTAATCTGTACAGTCTGCTCCATATTGTTTGTAGTTTTTTTTGCTTCTCCTCTTCTTCTGCTGTTTCATTTGGATTCTCTGTGCATTGCCAACCTTTTGGTTTTTGTGATGGTTTCTTGTTTCTTTTGGTGTATTTTTTAACATGTGGGCAGGTGTTGAGAAGATGACTTGTTTGTTGATAGCCATGGCATCAGAATGCCGTATTTTCATAATCTAATGGATGATTCCACTGTGTATTGAGATCAATCCAAGATCTTATGCTTATAGATGTATTAAAGAATTACATGCATAAATTGTAGCTTAAACATAGGAATTTAATGTGCACATGAGAGAAGAGGAGAAACACATAAAGCATGAAAGAAGACAAGAAACTTGATAACAGAGTTCGTTTGACTTGGACTACGTCTCTGGGCCTTGCTTGATCAATCGAGAGGACTTCATTCATTAAGTGGCATGAGAAATAAGAGTACAAGCATCAATTACAAAAAGGAGTCTTATATCTCCATACTGAAAAATGGCCGAAAAAATGCAGAACTCTGTTAGAGAAATAGACAACACCATTGCGTTTGTGGCATCGAGAAATGTTGAAACCATATAAAATTTGTCAAAATCTAATAAAGTGAAAATCTGCCCCCCTGAAGAAATTGCTTAGATCATGGTTCCCCCTGTCTTTACACTGCTCATGGTTCTGCCACCTGCAAATGAACCTGTCTCGAACTGCGTGCATGCTCCTCCTCTACTTGGGCACACTAGGGACTGAGTTTAAATATGAAAACAATGGGCAGAGTTTACAAAATCACAGTTGGCGGAATGGTTGAAGATCTGTTTGCTCTGAAGGAGGTCGGGTGGTCAAACCCTGCCCCCTCCCTTTTTTTACATAAACAAAATATTAAATTGGAAGGAAGGTCAAGATGGGCTCGCTTTGGGAAGCTCACCCACCTCACTTCTCCCTTTTACAGTGACCCATACACATTTAAGTGGGCGGTAGTTTGTTTAATGGTGGTTGGGTCTGTGCCCCAAGGGCCGGCCCACCACCTATTTTTCTGCGTGCAATAGTTCTGTCCCATTCATAAACTATGGGTCCCCAACGATATGCCAAATATGGTGGGAGGGGTCGGGGGTAGTGTCCCACCACTCTAATATTATGTATATTTGATAAGGATTGGGGCGGTGGGGTTGGTGGCCCGCCATCCTTTTTTTAATAATTTTTTGTTATAAAAAGCAATATGGCAGTTTTTAAAAATCCAGATTAATGACCGAAGGAGACATTTTAACGAGGCAAAAATTTCACCTAGAGATGGACAGATTCCGTTTGTTGGAAAAAGTCCAAATTGTGTCTCCATTAATCCTGCCCAGTTAACAAAAGTCAACCAAAACTTTGACTGCCTCTATCTTCCTCATCCGGACTCGGATTGGAGTGTCGTTCACACTATTGGAATCAGGGTGACGAGCACTTTGATCTGATATCAAGTTAATCGCCTTTTGCCACTTTGAATTTTGAGCCTTTTCCATGCCGCTGGTGTCTAGAGATCCACCTAGATGAGTTATGGATCATATTAATGTTGTCAGACAATCCTTGACTAAGATATACCTTAACACATATTTTGGCGAAAGTGAATATGCCGCTTGATACTCCTTCCGCATTTGCCTTGAGATATTTTCCTAATGCATTCCCCATTCCTTCTAATACTTTGGGATGCCAGAAATGTAATGGGAGATTGTGTATCCGGACCCAAACATGTATTTTAGATACCACCATGGTATTGGCATCAAATCCTGGGAACCAAGGAACCATGAAAAGTCTTGCGTTGCCCCAAAACCATGGTCCCTCATTGAGTGCATATTTGTTGTCTTTGACTGTGTCGATTTTGACAATAAAAAACCCTTTAGAGCACAGATGTATATCACAATTTGTAGTCCAAGTGGAATAGATCCATTGATGTAATACATATGATTTGGGCCAAAAACCATTGAATCTACACAACCTTATTATAGAAATCTGCACAAAGCTCATTTACCTTAGGCAGAGAGACTTTCAAGGTTGGGATCTATGATTTTTGCTCCACTATGTAAGATCCAGGTAGATCTGGTGGTGGTGTTGTTTTGTTTCTGGCTTCTCTCTTCCCTTTGACAACATATTTAAAAGAAACCTTGCCCTTTGTGCTAGATCCAGAACATCCTCCTCTCAATCTCAAATTAGAGTGATGGTTGAATCTGTGACAATTCCATAGTCATGTATAGTGTAATTATCCTGCATAATTTTCCCTGCATATAACAAACTTTGAATATTTGCCACAATACTTGTATGAATTTGGATTTCATACTTTAGTTCCTCTAGCATCCTACCCTTCCAAATTCACATGCAAACAATCCTTGCCAATTTTTAATGAAGATTTGTATCAGATCCGGGTCTGTGGGGGGTAGATCTGGCCTTGACAGTGCTAGATCTGCTAAATGGGGTGCTGGATCTAATAGATCTGGTCAGTGTGATTCCATCTCCTTTACTTGAAGCAACTTTGTTGGGTTGTCATGACCAAATCTCTTAGATTTATATGGATGCCCTACCCCCTTCTTATCTTCCACCTGTGAGGAGAGCGGTGGAGTTTCCTCATCACCAGATCTTAAAACCCTTCTAGGAAAAAAGTCTGGATGTATGCCTATCACTAGGTTCAACCCATATAGGTGCAAATCCACTTGTTGGAGGGGCAAAAAAATTAATGTACTATGAGATGCTTCTGAAAATGTGCCTAAAAATACATAGGACTTTGGATCTGACCGATGCGTGGCCAAATCTGCTTGAAGTAAGAGCGCTATGGTGGTATCTGTGGCAGAACTGGGCACTGCTATGTTGTAGATGGCAACAACAAGAAAGACTTCGCAGGATATCTGGCGTGAGAGAGAGCAGGGTATGCTGAACTGATCTCTGTAGGTGCGAAAGGAAGCGTTCGATGTAACCACCGCTGCTTGTTGTTGTTGTTGCATATTGAGATTCACCTTCTCCGTCTTCTTCCCTCCGACTACCAGCTCGCTCTTACAGGAGCGTGCCTCTTCAAGGAGCTCGCACATGGAAAAACTCGAACACTTCTCCAGCTTAATCACTTGCAAAATGTGGCTGCGGTTGTGTGACAGAACCTTGAGATCTGCATTCACCATTTGCTCCATCCTTCTGGTCTTCATCACTTATCTGCTCAACAATTCCCTTTTTTTTTAAACTAGTTGAAAAGGAAACCATTTATTTAATTTAAAAATAAATAAATAAATAAATAAATAAATAAATTGACATCATATTTTTATCTTGATAACATTGTGGAGCAAAAATGGATAATTAAAGCAAAAGAAAAATATTAAATAATTTTATTGAAAAAATAATATTTGAAAAGGAAATGAAAAGAGGAGAAAAGGGGGAGGAACAAAAATAAATTTAACGAGAAAGGTGATGGATAATATGCTTCCAGGATTCGCTTAATTTGAATGCATATTCTCTATTAAAATTATCGAGATGCTTCTTAATTTCAAGAGCTTCCATCACCTTGTTTTTGGATTGATCAAAGCAAACAATGTGTTTTGAATTAAATGAGTGTTAAACAATGGCTGACTTTGATAAACAAAGATGGTTGGAATAAACTATATTCTCCTTCAAGTGAGCTTTGAAGAGATGGCCTATTTGAAAAATATAACTTCCCGCATGAGAAGGGAATTTGGTAAACCCCTTAAAATAACATGGGGCCAGACTTATCTTTAGCTGACCAAAACATCTGCTTCAAATTTTTCTAAGCTTTAAAAGTGGTTTTAATGTTCCTTTTTTATAAGATTTTGAAATGAGGTTAGTGGTCCCTTTTAATATATGGAAGAGAGACTTGGCCTTGAGAGGAGAGTGGGAAACAGAGTGGGATTTGGGATTGGAATCATCATGAAAGGCCTTACAAATTTGAGATGAGGTGTAGCCATCGGCTTTGAAAGCTTGGAAAAGGTGGACTTTTTTCAAAGGAAGGAACTGGGAAGTTGAGATTTTAAGGGTTCGAGAGATGAGAGTTTTGAGAATAACCGATTTCTATGATGGCTGATGGTGAGAATGGGCATGGAGATACCCATCAGTGTAGGCATTTTTTCGGTAGAATTGATGGGTTAGGGAACCATCAAGTTGCTGGGAAATAAGGACATTAAGGAGAGAGATTTGGTAGATTCAATCTCCATGGTGAATTGAATATGAGGGGAAATGCTATTGAGATGAGAGAGAAAGCCATTAAGCGCAACCATGTTGTGATGCCAAATGAGAAAAGCATCGTCGAAAAACTAGAACCAACACTTTTTATTTTTATGCTAAGATTCGAGAGATTTGGTTTCAAATAATTCCATGAAGATGTTAGTGATCATAGGAGAAAAGGAAGAGCCCATTGCCATACCTTCTTTTAGCTCATAAATGGCACCTTTGGAAGAAAAGAAAGTGGATGAGAGTCAAAGTTTAATAAGGCTGAGCGTTTCAGGATCAACAATCTTAGAGATTAGATCAATTGCCACAGGAATCAAGATTTTAGTAAAAAGAGCCAAAACGTCGAAGCAAGCTAAGATATCATTATCATCAATGTAAATATCTTTGGTTTTAAGAATAAAATCAATAAAGTCTTTAATGTAAGAGGGGAAGGATCCCACAAATTGTTGAAGCTTAGAGGCTAGGTATTGGTTAAGACCATAGGTCGAAGCTCCGATGGCACTAACAATGGGAATGAGGGGGACTCCCTGTTTGTGAATCTTTGGGAGCCCATATATTTTGGGAGTTTTGGGGGGTATGAGGAATAAGCCACCACAAAATGGAGGGTTCTATAGAATAGGTTTTAATGGCTTTAGTGACAAGTTGGAAGATGGAATTAATAGGGTTTTTGGGAAGGATCTTATAATAACTTGAAGAAATAATATCAAGTAAATTAGATTCATTGTTAGAAGAGTTCATGGTGGTAGTGGTATTACCTTTATCTACCTCAAGGACAAGGATGTTAGGGTTATCATTAAGACACTTAATGGCTTGGATTTAATCTTTGGATAAATTAGGTTTTGGAGGTTTCACCTTCCATAGAACTCTACCACATCTTGGAATATTGTTATCCACCATCTTTATCATTAAATTTATTTTCGTTCCTCCCCCCTTTTCTCCTATTTTCATTCCTTTACAGATATTATTTTCTATTGATATAAAAAAATAAAGCAAGTTACATCCACATTCCGGATGGTTAGGTGGCCTCAACCTACCTAGTGGGAAACCAGGTCTATTGACCACCTAATGACATGATAGGCCATCCAAAAGAAAAATATGATGAGTCTAGCAAACCACACTAAAATAGTCTGAGTGTCCTTATACTTTCTACAATCTAGATAACTGTAAACATAACTGTAAAAATTCTGAAAAAATATGAAACTGTTTCATACAAAAAACCAAAACAAGGGGTGCACGAACACACTATTCATCTTCAGATGAACCAACAAGAATAGGGTCCTTCACACTAGAGCTTGACAACTTATTTTGAGGGATACATGGAATATGCTGCTTGATGTGACTGAGGTGACCTTTTTGTTGTTGCAGTTGGAATTGAATCTTCTGAAACTCCTTATTATAATCCGAGTACACATGAGAGGAAAAAGGCGTGCCTGTTGGGAGCTTCTCCAGGGCTTTATCCAGGAGGTTCTTCATCATCCAATATAAATGAATTGTTTGTTTGTATTGGGTGGATCTTCCTCACAAATGATCGGGATTTGGCACCAAAGTCTTCCAATCATCTAAATGAATTTCAAGAATATTTGCTTTTTGGTTGAGCTCCTCTTCCCATTCTATAATGAGTTTTCTGACCTAGGTAGAGCTGCCTGAATGGTATGCATGGGCCACTTCATTAATGATTTGGGAAGCCAACTCATGCCCATGGACTTTACCACCTTATGCACTGAGCTGACTCGTCACATGGGGTGTTTTCCTCTGTTTACCTCAGGCGCGATATCCCTAGGCAATCTTTCCGTTACCAGAGGTGACATGATCCATGTAGTTGAGGTAACTGCAAGGCTTATGATAGAATAACTGTAACCTTGGGAGCTGACCCGAACAAAGTTTATACACAAGAGAAAGAATCTCCCGAGGGTCACTCCAAAACAGGGAACCTGCCAATGTAACCATATAAGAGGATGAGAATGAAAACATAAACCAATTCAATTTCTTATTGTCAATAGGCGACCAACAAGAAAAAAATGCCTTGAGACACACATGAATCCAACTTTGCCTGATATGTTTGGGGTTGTAAATATAAATTAAACCTCTCAAATACTAAAACTCTGAAGGTTCCATGCCTAACCCACTTGCAGGAAAACCATTAACAAATCCCTTGCATTGGGGCCAGGGATAATAATGGAACCAATAGCGGTCCATAGATTGAATCCAACACATACCCATGCGTGAAAAAAATATTCCATAAACCATTGACATGGGAACACAGTAAACAAGAGACTCCTCACATCATTCTGTGACAACCTTAAGGAATTGCAGATAGGTCCCCTTTCACATCCACAAATTTAAAACATAACCATTCACCCCAAAGACTAGCATACAAGATAGTGAGACATAGGAGCAGGGATACAAGAATTGGGACTGAAAACATACTCATGAGAGGAGACTTGAACCAACAAAGACTGAGCTAGCACTCGGTGAAGATTCATGAGGGATTCCTTCCCCAGGACGAAAAGCAGCTTGGACCAGATCCAAATTGAACAAGACTCACAGATAGGAAACTTATTAAACTTGTCGAGGAAAAATATGAAATCTAACACCTTGATAATACCTCTGCCACCTTCAGGGATGGCATTAATTAGTTCCATGCACACATTCACCTCTCCATGTGCTTTGTGCATATGGAGGGTGGTAGAATATCACCTTAGGATTTTCATATCGAAAAATGGGCAGGGGCAGGTCTCATGCTATCTAGCTCACACCCTGATTGGGGAAAGAAAATATTATTTATTATTTTATTATTTTAATTATTTAAATAATTATTTCTCTTTATTATTTGTCTAACCTTTGACTTGACCTTTAACGACTTCAATGATTTCATTATTATCTTTACCCCTAACAGTTAATTAATTTCTTATCTATTAAAGGCTCACTAGCACTCACATGACATCATTCTATATTCTCTGGTCCCCGATGATGCGTGGATTGTCCACTTGAAACATCACACAAGATTAAAAATCCTATACATAGATCCATTCAGAAATCTTCTACAAATATGAATAACTTTGGAAATATTCATTCCATAGTTTTTTTGTTTTTGTTTTTTATTTTTACTTTTTAATAGAAACGAGTATTTGTAATGCATTAATATTGTGCCTCATCACAACAAATACTCAAGGGATACATTGTCTGTTGTTCAACATGCCACTTATTCTTATATTTACCATATAATTATGTGACTTCTAATGGACTACAAAGTTTCATAAAATTTATTAGATTCCAATATGGATTATATCCAACAAAATGTTACTAATAACAAGATAAAGTTGCAACAATACATATCTCATTTGGAATCCTTACCCTTCTCTAGTGTCAAGTTGAGGTTGGGATGCTGGTCCACCTTGAGATTGATGTTTTAAGCTAGTGTTCAATAGTTAAATTTGTTCCTATAGCTCCGTAATCTGTTGGTGAGGTGCCTCTATCTCATCCATTTACCAGGTTGTCCAATATTTCAAACTTTGATTCTCCTCTATCACATTCACACTTGTTTCCATATATTTATGCTATCTTATGTTCATCACCATCATGTCGATTGGGAGGGTATCCATTTTCTCTGCCAATTGAGTGAATCGTTCCTTGCATCTACAACTATTTTTCCTTTGACGAGCATAATCGTCCCAATATTTCTCTTTACCTCGCCTCATATATTCCTATCTAATCCAAAAAAAACCAGCCACCTTCTTCAATGCACCACACAATCACCCTAGGTATTTGTCCACAACATGCCACATTATCTCCCTTAGGCCTCCTCCAGTGTTGTTACAAGCCACCAAACTCGAGCTACAGTGCTCGTTGTCATCCAACCCAAAGCTTCTAATTTCCTTTTTTGTCCATAGCTACCAATTGTCTTAGGTAGAGCCAATTTGCATCCTCTTAGTTGATTAATGCTACGTCTCTATCTATAGGTAGTTCCCCAAGTTAAAATTCATTTATTATCAAGTTGGGCCATAGAGAGGGTCCGTAAAACAATATGAGACCCCAAGGAAGGCATGTATGCCTAGTCCCGGAACCCCTGTTACTTCAAATCCCCCATTCGATGGGTCCAATTTCAGACTCTATATAGACACCAAAAAAACATTCTTGTAATGAAATTCAAGCCTATACAACCTTGCACCCACCTATTCCATGTGATGAGAGAAAAAATATGTAGCCCGAGCTCCCAAGGTGTTTCTCCCACCCACCATGTCTAAAGGTTATTCCATATGATAGCTAATGAAAGAAAAACGATGTAGCCCAAGCTCCGAGGGCATTTATCCACCCATCATGTCCAAAGGCTATTCCCTCTAGTAGCTAAAATATTTTCCCAGACATGCATATAAGATATGCCAAGCAAAAAACATGGACAAAACCCAACCTAGAGGTCAAAATTCTGAATAGAGGAGGATGGCTCACCAAGTAGGTTGTGACTCCATGGGACTTGCTAGATTATTTGGCCATTCCCCCTATTTCTCGTCACCGAAACTCTTCTCGAATGAGAAACCAACAACATCCTATTATGTTGCATGTACTATAATTCACATTCCTTCTCTTTGTTGAAGGATGTAGCTATGGTCGGTCTTCATAATTCTTGATGTATTTATAATACTATGTAAAAACACAAAAGAAAATTAAATTTTAAATTAGAATAAAGAAAAGTAAAAGAAAGGAAATCAATAAATCACTTAAAATTAAGATCCTTGAAAAATTCGTGTAAATGAAATATTTACCATTAGTTACTACCAACCGCATTTTAAGCAAGTATTTACATAAAAGAGGAACAAGATGTGAATAAATATATTCACTAGGAGTTACTACCCACCATTCTTTACGTGATCTTCACACATTAACAAGTATGAATAAAAATATAAATGTGAAAACTTACTATAATTTAATTTAGAAAGAGACATGGTTTAATTTAAGAGACATGTCTCTTGTGTATAAAATACACTTGAACATTTTTTTTTTATATACATACTTATCACTCACATCTCTAGATTCTCTCACACACATTGTGATATCTACTTTCTTTTCATGGTTGTTAGTTGAATTTTCGGACTATGATTGCTTGATGAAGATAAAAGAGCTATACTATATATTCACAAGTAATTACCATAGTTTAGAAATAAATTACTTGTATCAATTGTCCTTAAAAATCAACATGGAATTAGAGATTTGATAGAGGAAATTGCATAGAGATCACTCCTTGAAAACCCTTGAGATCACTTTGAAGAAAAAATAGATCTATATTCAAGTTACATCTATGGTCTCACTATGAAATTAGAGAACAAGTTAGAGCGGGTGTTATCGGGAAATCTAGTGTCCACTCAGAGCTGCTAGTCCCAATAAGACTGGTAGCTATCTTAGAAACAAACAAACTAAAACTACTTTCGCTTTCCTTTATGAGAAGTAGATAAGAGGGGAATAAATGATGCCAACCTCAATCTTGTGCTTGGTTCCTCTCCCTTCTGACAGATCTTGCCACTCCTCCTTCGTCTATCCAGCTTCAAGGAGCACCGATGGAATCAAAGCAACATAATACTATCGAAGAACAGAGATATACAATCATAAACAATACAGGACCAGATATATATTGACCGCACAAATGCATATATCATCAAACATACAAAAATGTGGAGGAAAAATTGAATAGCTTTATTAATATCAAGAATAGCAAAGAGGATTACAACCAATTGTTCTGACCCAACGTCATCCTCTCAGCATGAAAGCTCTTCTTCACCTCATGAAAATCTTAGATCACCCAACACTATGATGTTGCACCAGGAAACCAGTAACACTTCCTTACAAGATACAAGATTCCAACATCTGGATCTCTGTGATGAGGGATCCATATATAGATGATTGTGGGGGGGTGAGTCAGCTTCTGGGATTTTTATTAATGTCCTCTCTCTGATAGTTCTTGATTCCACTTGGAGATTGATGATCTCTTACTCATCCCTGGGTGAATTCAGAGAGGCAAGTGTTGCAGGAGAAGTTTCTGGAAGATTCCATGACCATCCACCTTGCAAACTGTCTCTGCCATTTGTCTACTCTCGCCCATCGCACCCTACATAAGGGATTTCCAGTATGCATCGCACTTTTTGCACTGAGCAAGTGAGATGCATCGCACCCTTAGAACTGGGCAGTTTGTATGGTCCAGTTTTGACCAGTTCTGAGTAGTTTTCTGTGGAGAACTTCTGGGAGATGATGTAATCAGCTGACCTTGTTCCTTTAGGGCATGAAGCAACACTTTTAGGGACATAGAAGCCTTGGTTTACGGACATATATGATTGGGGTTGCAGTGCCCAAAAATGTCTATAACAGTTGCCCCCTAAAGCATGAGGTCGTTAATCTTTTGATGTTGGGTGAAATTCTTTATCATGAGGATCCAAAGTTTTTTTGAGCTAGAAGGCGACTTGCAATAAGATACAATACAATGCATTATCTTCATAATATTTTTCATGATCTAGCTGAGGCAGGCATTCCCATGCTCAACTTTATAAATTCATTTTCATGTACATAGGACAGACAACTGCCTGTGTAGCAGACTGATGATTCCTAAATATATCGCAACCCGGATGGATGAAACTAGATCCGGGGTCTTCAAACTCGTTCAATCTTTACTCGGAGTACAAGTCGATCCATGTGAAAGATGTTGTGGAGTCGAACATGGAAAGACATCGCCTAATTACCAGCCAATAATGTAAGCTGTTAACAGGCGCGAGAGGAATCACCGATAATGATGATGACCCTCAAGGTACGACAGTACAATTCACGTGGTGTGAAAATGGGACTTGGCATCGAACACCACGTAAAATATTTCGCTCGAAGGCCATTGATGTAAACTTGTCGCCGGAAGAGAGAAACTTTCCATTGAGGCATGCAATCTTCAAAGTACTGAAAGGGTTGTTCCTAGGTCGACTTCTTGGATAATGAGCTGGTGTCAACAAGAAGCGACCCGTCGTAGGAGGGCCTTAATGCATCCCACATCTACGACATGGAACGGAGCAAATGATTTTGGAGGTGAAAACGATATGATGATACAGGGTTCAGGGTGGTGGTCATGAAAGAATGGAGCGTGAATGTATTGTAGCGGATGAGACACAGGTGAATTCTCTGAGCGACTTCTCTTGAACATACTGGAGACACTGAAATGGATTGGTAGCATTAACACCAAAGATGGATGGTACAATGGACCAATAGTGATATGCTCGATGAATGGAATAACCCAACCCGACTTGAACGTGGAGTGAAAGTGTCATGTTCAAGAGCGACTTGCTATCAATAAAGTTTCTTCAAGTTTTCTTCCCAATTTTCCCCAGTCATTGCTGGCCAGTACCTCTTTATTTTTATCAAGCTTGAGGAGGATAACATATGCTTGTTCTATAATTCGCCCTCTGGGTGAACCCGTCTCTATGTTTTAACGAGCCTAGCGACAGTGAAACTCGTTCTCGTCCATTTGGACAAGTTTGTCGCTATTGTTTTAAACGAGTTTAACGACAATGATAACTCGGTCCTTTTTCAATTTTAGAGAGTCTGAAAAGAGATGGAAAGGAAAATCCAATAATTCTTTTTCGTCATATAATCCCTTGAGTTCGAAAAAGTATAAAATAATACGAAAGGGATGAATTTTCGATAGCTTTAATGAGCCGAACAAGACAAGCGCTCGATCTTTTTGTGTAATAATCCCTCAGGTCCAAAAAGATTAAAATCTAGAGGAGGGATAACACTTCTGATGACTTTAACAAGTTGGAGAGGCCAATCGCTCAACAATCTTTTCATATTTTACGAGTCAGTTGAAAAGAGCTTAAAGAAGACTCGTTTTCGAGGAACGATTGATGTTTTCGGGTAGCAGCTGATTCCAGGTAAGATTTGGAATTTTCCAATCACGGTAGTGTCATAAAGATGGCTAATAGAATCACTCTTCGTAGATGTTCCTTGAAGGGGTAAACAATCATATGGGGGTGAATGATCGGCTAAAAACAGAGTGGAGATGATGATGAGAACACGACCAAGGCTCAAAAGCTGGCAATAAGGCATTCACGATGGTTATTTACCGGTTCATTTTTTAATGAGCTTAAATGCTCGGGGAAAAATTTTCTCATGACTTATGTTGACTTTTTAACGAGCTTGAACTATGTGCTAAAACTGCTTGTGGAGGGTTTATTTTTTAACGAGCTTGAACCCTGCAGTAACATTGCTCCCGATAATTTTGCATGCCCCCAGCATAATAACGCAAATCAAGGTGCATGCCCCCTAAGATTCATTTCATTCAACTCGGTGGTTTGAATGAAGGTTTACCTTTGAGATCTTTGAAAGACTCGATTTGGAAAGGGAGTTGTTTCATTTTTTAATGAGGTTGACACAATAAAAGAACTATCCTCATGGCAACCTTTCATCACAACTCATAAGGGGTTATGAAGGAAAGATCTGGTTCCAATGCCCCCAGTACATAATGTACAACATCACTGAATTGGTCATCAGATGATGTAGCTATGGTAGGGCTTGGAGGCAATGCCTCGCGATGATCCACACTATCAAAATGTTCTGAGTTCTTCTTCATTTTTGTTGATGTAGAAGATCTCATGGGATAGGTTTCCACTGGGGCCACTTCTGCCAGCTTACTCGGAGGCGGAAGGGAAAAAGTCCCCATTAAGGAAGGGTATTTTAGGAGGCATACTCTGATATTTTGAAGTGACTGAGAGCTTCCATGGATCATCGGAATGCTTCTCGTAACTTGTGAACTGTAGGGGAGAAATGTTTGTTGATCGAAGATTGTGGTTCCTCCTTGGAAGGGAAATGCAATCTTTCTGAAGTACGTCGACACAACAGCAGCCATAGTATATATCCAGGGCCTTCCCAGTAGGATGTTGTAATCGAGGTTTCCGTCGATAACTTCAACAACAACTTCTACTGTTTCCCCCCCCAGTTCGACTTGCAAGTTACTTAAAATCCCACATGGAGTGTATGTTCGCCCATCAAATTCTTTTAACGTCGTTGACGATCGCGAAAAGGGTGGTGAGCCTAAATTTTTCCAGCAAGTCATTGACATAATACATGTAGATTCCCCCTCATCAATAATTGTTTGATGAACAATTTTGTTGAGGGCTTTCACTTGAATAAGGAAAGATAGTTGAGCTAGTAACTGAAGGTCATATACTTTGTGATCAAAGGCCACAAGACTTGAATCTTTTGGGTCAATCCCACCTGTCACTGATAATAAAGCCTGCTTTTGGGAGGCGCAATTTTGCAGTAACTCAAGTGTCGACATAGCAGACGGCGATTGGGCCAGATCTTTCCTTCATAACCCCTTATGAGTTGTGATCAAAGGTTGCCATGAGGATAGTTATTTTTTTACTGGGAATAGTGTCCACTCAGATGTTGCTAATCCCACTAAGATTGGTGGCTATCTTAGAAACAAAAGAGTAAAGTCTACTTTCGCTTTCCTTTATGAAAATAGATAGAAGTGGAACAAAGGAGACCAACCAGTCTTGCGCTCGATTTCCTCTCCTTCCTGATAGAGCCTTGCCGCTTCTGCTTTGTCTGCCCAGCTTCAAAGAGCATCTGTGGAATCACAGCAACATACTACTATCGAAGAACAAAGATCTATATTCATAAATAACACAGGACCAGATGTACGTTAACCATACAAATGCATATATAATGAAACATACAAGAATATGGAGGAAAACCTGAATAGCTTTATTAAGATGAAAAGTAGCAAGAGGATTACAACCATATGTTCTAACCCAGCATCATCCTCCGGCAAGAAGGCCCTTCTTCACCTCAAGTAAAGCTTAGATCACCCAACACTATGAAATTACACCAGAAAACCAACAACACTTCTCTATAAGATACAAAATTCCAGCCTAAATTTTTCCAGCAACTCATTGACATAATACATGTAGATGCCCCCTCATCAATAATTGTTCGATGAATAGTTTTGTTGAGGGCTTTCACTTGAATAAGGAAAGCTAGTTGAGCTGGTAACTGAGGGTCATATCCTTTATGATCAAAGGCCACAAGATTGGAATCTGTTGGGTCAATCCCACCTATCGCTGATAATAAAGTCTGCTTTTGGGAGGGGCAATTTTGCAGTACCTCAAGTGTCGACATAGCGGACGGTGATTGGGCCAGATCCTCCACTATATTATAATGTTGTGATACTCTGGCATGAGGATTAAATGTCGATTTGTGTACTACTCCCTTTGGCGGCTTTATCGTTAGCTCAAGAATGATGGGTGGTACAACTTCGGTCGAAGTTGTTGTCGAACTACCAGGTTGATATGTAACCTTGTTGTTCGACATCTGTGAATTTCCATAATCTTTATTCCTTGTCGATATCAAAGCAAAATTTTGTTGTTTCGAAATGGACAACATAAGCACTCGGGACGGGGAAGCATTGTCGCTAGCAACTAGATTTGCTCCTAGGTTCAGAAACGGATCAGTCAATACCGCTGAGGTTTTTGAATTCTTGAAGAATTTTCTAAGCTCAACTTTATATAGAGAATCTCTTGTCCGATGATCCTCATTGCATATCTGACACCCAGAAGGAGGTTTCCTTTGCCCACAAGGGTTTGCAGAAGATTTTTTAGGAGATGACTCCTCTTGTTTCTTATTTTTCCCTTTCTTTTTCTTCTTGCCTCCTGGTTGCTTTGGTTCTTTTCCTTTGTCAGTCGACACGGCATTAACCTCCGAGGCAAGAAGTTTGTCATTTGCATTTTGACTAGAAACTCTACGAGCTTTCTTTGATGTAGTCTTTTTGGTTTTCGTGCTAGTCGTACCTATCATGCCATTGCCGGAATGAGAGTCTTTGTTTGGTTTAGGAGGCGGAGGAACGGAAAATTCTGGTCTAGGAGCATCAGGGATTTTATCGTAGAGCATGCCAGACTGAGTATAAATCAAGTCTAGATATTGTGCACAAGCAATAACTTGCTCTTCAGTGACGACTCCTCCCTCTTCCACATCTTCTGTAATAGAAGGTAACAATGAGTTAATAAACCATTCAGCCAATAGCTAATCAGGAACATATGTTTTTACCATTTTACGACGACGTCGCCACTCATGAATATGATCGGATATGTGAGTGGCTGTCGTTTGTTTGAAATTGGTAAGAAGCTCTATTCCCGTTTCATACCTTATGGGTAACTGAAAATGGGTTAAAAAGGTTGTGGCTAGGGTATTGAAGTTATCAAACAAAGCTCTAGGAAATTCGATATACCATTTTGCTGCTGGACCAGTTAACATTCGCTGAAAAAGGCGAAGCCTGATCGAATCATCGTTGAGAGTGTTTGATGAACACCACAGATGAAAAGTCATCACATGATTCGATGGGTCTTCACCCTGATTTCCATTAAATTTAGGAATATCTGATGGAAGTTTATGAGGAATCACCAGCCACCAAGGGGCATAAGTAATTGGATCATTCGTCAGCTGATTTAGATCTAGTAATTCTAGATTTGCTACAAAGGGCAACTATTGATTCAGGTTAGTCAAAGCATACCCAGGATAAGATGGAATCGCCTGAGCAGTGGGTCTTTGTATACCAGCATAATGTATTTGATTCTGGTAACTTTGATAAGGTTGATGGGCATAACCATTATAGTATGGTTGTTGATAACCACTTTGGAAATGCGGTTGCCCATTACTTAAAAAGACTTGTTGCTCAGGTCCCTGATATGATTGCTGGAATTGCAGTTGTTAATATTGAACCAGCCATGGTTGTTGGACCATTTGTTGTTGTCCAATACTGGATGATTTACCAAGATGAGGAGTCATAGTACCTATTTGAGCCAGAGTCACTCCAGATAAGGAGGCACTAACCTGAGGTTGTGATTGAATCGCTGAGACAAGAGGTTGTTGTATTGCAACCTGAGAAACTTGGGGTTGACATACAACAGGTAGCGCTTGTACTTGCGATGCAGTCACCATAGCAGGTATAGTGGGAATATTTGACACAAGGTGGACTAGTTGCATTGAATATACGACCCTTGGTTGCTGAGGTAGTATTGGTACCCAACCACTAGATGTAATTCCAGTTTGTTCTAAACTTTATTGTAAACTCCCATATGGTTGTTCTCCAAGAGGGAACAATGAAAAGGCATACTTCCCCCATATGGTGGCAATCTAGTACTTAAAGGGTAGATTGGCCTTTGAAGACACATTGGATCAATTTGTTGATTTTCAACATTAGAAATACTAGATGAGAATTCGGATGAAGAAATAGGAACTGACCATGTTGTTGAAACAGTCCCTGATTGGACTCCGGCTTGTAGTTGATAACTTGCCGGGACAGATGGTACAGCAGTGAACATTGTCAGAATAGTAGAAGGAGCTTCTGCTATTGCTGTGTCGGGTAACACAGTCCTTCATGTTGACTGTTGTTTAGACATATTAAGCCTATCCAAAAGATTCCTTAGCGATTCTTCGGGAACTGATGGCGGGTGAATATCTTCTGATGAAGAAGGATACAAGGCGATCCCAACTCCAAGTTGTGTTGGAGTGCTAGATGGAGGATCTTCCACAATCTCTTCTATGGCAATCAATCTGGGAGGAAGAGGTATACCGTCAGGTTCGTAAAATATTTCTAGTGCCAAAGAAGATGTAAGTTCTGCATCAACAGATGGTTGGGTAGTAACACCTTCCGAATTGGCTGTAGACAGAGTTGGTTCAGGAATAGAAGTGTTAACCGTCACACTAGGATCAATTGTGATGTCCTTTTGTTGTTGCGGAATTTCTTCTGTAGAGGAAGGGATACCAGAAATGTTCGGAGTAACTAGAGTCTCTGAGGATGTTAGAGTGCTTGCTCCAATTAACCTAGGGGAATTTGATCCAATCAAACGAGTTCACTTTGTCTGGAATGGTTTCGCTTCTAGAGTCAACGATGGTTGACTCGTAAGTCTCCGCGAACGACGGGGTTTTGTTTGACTTTCTTCCATGATTGCGGATTACTTGATCAACTCAAAATAAAAAGGGAAAAATGTTTTCCGAATTAAATGAATTTTAGACACTTTGAAACAACTTGTTTTTTCAATTTTAAAGAGTCGAGAAGAAACAAAAGATGACTCTAGTTTCCTTCGATTTTTATTGAGCCTGAAGTGACAAGTGCTCAGAGGACCTTTTCCTTCAAGGAGTCTGAAAAGGAGAAAAATGGAATTCTCTGGAGATCTAGGCAGAGGGGATTACCAAACCAATCGCAAAACTGTAGAATACTTTTTACGGTACGACAGTCAATCTTCCCGAATGTTGTGTTCAGTGCATTGCGATCGATAGGG
>APFE030939260.1:999-57933 GCA_000404065.3 Pinus taeda | reverse complement strand
ACTTCTGGGAGATGATGTAATTAGTTGACCTTGTTCCTTTAGGCAGTGAAGCAACACTTTTAGGGACTTAGGATCCCTTAGTTTATGGACATTTATGATTGGGGTTGAAGTGCCCAAAAATGTCTATATCAGTAAGGGAACAACAATAAAAATTGTGGGCTTCTATGTGGCACAACAATAACAACATGGGGGATACATGGGCACAAAAATAGCAATAGGGGATACACTAACAATAACAAAAATGGGAATACACTAATATTATAGGGACCTAACATGCATAGATGGAAGTGTAGAAGTGTACGTGCTTAAGATTTCATAGTATTTGCCCTACTCGACTCCTTATATTATTTGCCTATTTAGATAAAATTAATAGGATACCATGAGGTGGTTGGATTTGGAGGTGGTGAAGAGAAATTTCTCCTGCATATTTTTTTTGACAAAGATACACCTCTTCTACAAGGATTTCCTAAAAAATTATGTTGAATAAGGGAGTATGAAGGTATGCTCTTCCTAGTTTGAGATACTTATCGATGATGTGAGTACTTTATCATTTGATTTTGAGTTGAGATAGGGATCAATATGCATTGTTCACTACGAACAGGTCGTTTTCATTTTTCTTATAGGCCATTTCGTCACTTCTCGTCAATAGGCCTTCAAACAGGATCATTCACATCCTTTGAACACTTTGTCATCCTCCTTGCACAAAGCCTTAAGTATGCCTCTCTCATATCCCTGAGTTTCGACATGAAGCTAATTTATTTCAATAATTTTTAGGATGAATCCACCCTAGCCCATCTTTTCCATCATTGGCTACCAGGTTGTCCTACTCTACACCGACGTTGATCACCAGCATGTTTCTCAGTCTTGTGGGTGCATTGATTCTAAAAAACGGGAAAACATAAAAGAATCCCAAAGTTTCCTCTTCTAGAAGCTACCAAGATCTGTTATTACTATTTAACTTGGATAAAAGTCTTGAATTCCATCCTATCCTACCTTGGTAAAAGGATAAGAATTCATAATATAACTCCCTCATCTATATATTTACCGCCATCCATAGATAAGGGGTTAGATCTTGGAGATTGATTCTACCCTTATGCTGCTAATGTGAGAGATATCATTCCATGCATTAGGGTGAATAGAGGTGAAATTTTTGGTAAGGAAAGGACAAGTCAACTTGGAGGATCTCATCTGCAATATTAACAACTATTTTTGGTTGTAACTCACTCAATTTCTATTAATGCAAAGAGTTCTTTTTTTTCCTATATATGATGTTATGATTTCATGTATTTTAGTATGATTTTGATCTATTCAATAAAGTGATTAAATGATGCTACATAGATCTTGTAGATCATTGGCTCCTATTGTCTAATTGTGCAGGTTCTAATTATAGCAATCGAAGCTAAGATTGGAGCATACAAGCCAAGGAAGGCGTGGAGCATACAATGGATTCCAAGTAGGCTTCATCCTATTATCTATTTTCTTTAACAAAAAAATCAAGTTATTTGGCTTCCTATTGTTATAGGTCAATCCATTAAGCCCAGGGAACATAATTTTGTCCACTGTCATAGATTTTGTATAAAAAATTAATGACCATATTGGGGAATAATTTCTTCCCTTGGAGGTCTCTTTGTCAATTGTGCTTGTCTTACCTCTTCTTCATACCTTTGCTTCCTTATTCAGTCAGGAAAAAACCTAAGAAGACCCTTCACTGAGTTTCAATTGCAATTTTGTGTCAAAACTTTTCATCCCTTGACCAATGCACCCTCTGATCTTGAGATAGAGCATTGCACCCCAATTGAACCTTCTTTGTGACTACTTTGAAAATTATTAGTGCCTCCTTTGCACTTATGTTGGCCTTTGTTCATGCACAATTTTTCTTTTGTCTTGATTTTCTCTCTTATTGACCTTCTTCTAGTTTCTCTTCCTTGAGTCTTTGAGTGTCTTCTGGTCTCTATAAAGCCTCCATTTGGTTTTCTTTTGTTTTTTTGTGCCTTTGGTAAGGAATTGTTTATATTTTCCTTTGTTCTTATCATGAGGTCATTTTCAAACTAATTTTGTTTGACCATTTAGTGCTTAGATGAATTGATATTTTAGTCATCGTTTTGAATATATATATATATATATATTTTATATATAATATATATATATATATATAATATTTATATAATTATTTTTTTTTTTAAATCAGTGATTGAAATTTTCATCCTATTTTCATCATTTTTGAAAATTAAGTGATTTGAAGTGAAAAATATTTGCATTGGCATTTAGGTTTTTGTGTGTGCATCAACATTGGAACGGTTTCATTAAAAGGGAGTTGTACTTTGCACATTGTGTGATACATATTATTTTTTGCATATTCTTTGTCTCTTCCCTTTCTTAGGTATATTTTCATTGAATGAGAACAATTTTGTTTCCTCGTGCCAATTTGCATTTAAGGATATTCGGGTGAAATTCGCAATGAGCCCAAAAACTAAAAATTAATTGAAGATAAACATTAAACTTTATTGAATCAACCTAAGGATAATTTGTTACATTAACGCAAACACTTAGACGTCTAGGCTAGAGACGTGTTTCGGCATCGTTAAACATAGAAGTTGTCATTGTTTTCGAACGTTGTATCCTAGGGGTAAAGTCTTGTTCCACGTATGTCAGTGTATACGATTTTTCTCCACGTACCTTCAGGTATATTGGATGATGCTCCACGCATATAAAGCATATGGGAATGCTCTCATCGAATGGTTACGCATTAGACAACACTACTACAGACTGCACTTCCACGTACCTTTGAGCATATTTTGGAAGTAACCTATAGGTTGCTATCCTCACCATAGGTAAGCGAGTCGAGTTCCTTGTATACCATGATAAACCAAACACATCGTTCAGGAATATTTCTTGCACCTACATTAAGTCCTTGGTTTTCCAAGGTGTATATTTTAGTTTATAGTTTCTTTATAATCCTTTATGCCTAGATTACCCTATTTTTGATTTATTTTTGTGTTAGTTTCTAAAATTTACAATCCAACATGGAGGCAAAAAGTCCCCCACGCCGTTGTTCACGTAGAATGAAAAATAAGCCTCCTCTTCCACCAGAGGCTATTCCCGGCCATCGTCAGAAGCATAAGAAGATGCAAACTACTGAATCACGAAATTTTGGAACTACTTTTGATCCCCCTCCTGAATCTGATCAACTAGAATCATCTTTACCTTTGAGTACTGATCCCAAGATTACCTCTATTTTTCCTAGTGAATCTAACAAAATCAAAACAGAAGTACCTGAAACCTTATTTCCTAAGTTTATTCAGCCTGAATTTCATCACTCAGAAACTTTATTGCATGAGGTTATTGAACCTGAGGTGCCTCAACCATATTCAC
Source organism: Pinus taeda (assembly GCA_000404065.3). Lineage (NCBI taxonomy): Eukaryota > Viridiplantae > Streptophyta > Pinopsida > Pinales > Pinaceae > Pinus > Pinus taeda. The sequence goes on along the minus strand of APFE030939260.1, from coordinate 54,561 downwards.
CTTTTACTTTTGGACATTCCCCTTCTCTTCCTTTGTCTCTGATAGAACCGCCATTCATATATCTTGGACCCGATGATGAACCTCTTCCATACGGTCTTGTGAGTATTAAAGAGATCCCACAAGAAGAGTCTTATCCTTCTACTCATGTTCAGGTGAGTGGACTGCATTTTTATCAAGCTCATCTTCTTCATCCTCCTCAAACTCCAGCATAAACTCCTTTACTTGATTCTTTTTACTCACCCACAAAATTTCTTGTAGAAATCTTCATTAGGATTGTTAACCATGACTTGATCCGATATGAATTCTTTCCACCATTACGATTGAGACATCAAATATTTCTTCCTCATCCATGTTTACAACATCACCAGAGGCACATCTGTATGGTGGCCCGTCTGTCCCACATGTCTATCAGTCTTTATCTGGTACCTTCTATGGTGTAGCTTCTAGTTGTTGAACCTCTCCCATGTCATCTATTTCAGTAATTGCATTTGGCACTTCCCTTATGAACACTACTTAGCCTACTCATTCTCCTCCACCTACACCTATATTTGAACAACATGCTAGACCTTATGTTAGAGGGAAAGGATATCTTCAACAACCCAACTCTCCTTATGTTGGGTGCCCTTCACCCGGGGTTAGTTGCCTCCATCATCTCTTCCTCCTACAGTAGGTGAGAAACCTATCGTTGGAATACCTCAAATTGGTAATCAACTTTAATATAATCCTCCTTATCCTAGGATGGCTGCCAATGTTTGGCAGCCTAATTTTCCTATCCAACCTGGTTCAATTTTGGACCCATTGTTGAATTCTTAACCTGTGTCGTCTTCGTCTCAAATTCTTGCCCTTTAATCTGTACCTCAAAAAGATCAAATACATGTAAGTCAACCTTTACAAATTGTTATTGCATCTCAACCTATTCCATTGGTATATGACACCCCTTAGGTTCCACTTACCTAACCTTTACAAGTTACCTTATAGCCTCAACTGCTTGGGCAAGGTATTCCTCAAATTCCAATATGATTGACTTTGTATGGTATGGAACAACCTTAATTGAATCCACCTATTGTAGTGGCTACAACCACCCTCCAAATTTTTTCCTTCACTTTTTTTGGAGCCTCCCTCCTCAAAATCTTAGCAACTTGTCTTGCATTGCTCAGGTACTTATGTTTCATTCACGTTTATCTTTCACTTTGTAGCTTGTGTTCACTTACTTGCTTTGTTGACTAACCACAAGCTAACCACTCATAACTTAGCTTGTATCCGATTCTTGCACTGTCTTGGAAAAATGCGCAATCCTTGATGGAAGACTTCCTTTCTCTCAAGAATTGTGGAGAGTGGCCCAACAGCCTGCCTTGCTCTCAGGAATTGCGCAGAGTAGCTCGAAAATCATTCTTGATCTCTAGAATTGCATAGAAAATCCTAACAGTGAGCATAGGCTCTATAATTACGTAGACCCAACTGACAACTTGGCTATAGCTGGAAAAATGTGCAGGGCATGAGAGGTAGCCAGAGCCACCCAACCCATATATTGTGCAAAAGAATTCCATCAATTACTGTCCAATGCATGTGCCGAACAGTTTTCCGTCCCCTTTAGAACTGTACAATTTCTGCATGCATGCATGGAAACCTTTCTCGGAATAGAAAAAATAAAAAAAATAAAAAAGGTTCCCTAAAAATAGGGATCTATTTTTAGCATTGCTATTTACACTCAAGTCAATTTTAGAAATTTCCCACCACTTGTCGCTTTTTCCTAGATTCTTGGCATGAACATCATAAACCCTAAATCTACCAAATATTTTTATTGTATGCCCCAAATCTCATTCTACACATTTGATCTTGGACCTCTAGCATTCCAGAGGCATCTAGGAACCTTCAGCACAGTCAGCGCAACTTTTTCGGGTAAGTTCTGCTTTTCAAGTCTTTTGCTACCTTTTTTGTCGCTTTTGTTTCCTCGGCTTGTGTCCATGTCTTTTTTCATGCTTCACTGAACAACCACTAGTGTTTTAATTTGTTTTAACTTGTAAAAGTGTTTTTTCAAGTTTTGTATTGTCTTTCTTAAGTGTCGCATGCATAATATTGTTTTTGCACTAACGCTCAACATTACAGCGACTCTGTCCACTATCTTCATTGTTCATCCATTTCATTGATTCGTGCATTGGTTTTGATTGTGTGTATTATCATTCACTCCTATATTCACCATCCTTCACTCATGTATTCAGATCTACTCGTTTTCAAGTTTCTGTTAGGTAGATCTGGGCTACCTTGGCTCAGATCTAGCTTTGCCCAACATGCACTATAATACTGAAAGTCAAGGCTCTGACTTGGCTCTAGGAATTGTGCAGAAGCTACCTATCACTGGGTTCCATCTATTCTCTCTATAGTTCTGCGAGACAGTGCCCAGTATTTCCCAGTGGGATTGTGCAATGGGCAGTCCCAGCCAGTAATCAAGCTAGACTGAACTATGCATTGTGCAGTTCTAGTCCACAACCATCCTCACTGGACTGTGCTCTATGCAGTTCCAGTCAGCAACACATCTCAATGGTAGCTAAGAATGTGGAATTCATGATATAGCTGACATCCCCCCACCTCTGAGAGTCACTACTACACAATATTACCCAGAAGTCACCCAGTTTATTGCGGGATTGATCCTTGAAGTGCTTTGTGTTTTGAGATGACATTTTTTTTTTTTTTATTTTTTTATTTTTTATTTTTATTTAATTTATTTATATTTATTATTTTTATTATTTATTTTTATTTTTTATTTTTTTTTATTTTCCGGTGAGTGTATGATTTGTCTCTAGTTCCATCATTTATTGAGAAGTCTCTCAGCAGTACAAGCATCATGGTTCCCAAGAGAGTTAGATCAAAGGACATTGTAGAGAGCAACATTGGAAATGTGGTTGAACAGGTGCCAATGAACTTGCCCATCTATGAAGACACACAACTATTCATAGAGAAGGATATGAAGATCACATGGAAAGAAATAAAGGATATATTTGTAGGTAGTTTCAAGGAATATTTGGAAGATCAACAAGTCTATGTTAACATTAACAAGTCAGGGTTGTATAGGGTATCATGCAAGTACCCCGTTCTTCCATGCATGTATATCATTCACTGTGTTGTCTCACATACCACTACTGAGATGATGACATTGAGAAATACCAGTGGGACACAACTTGCCACCTTCAGTATGGAAAAATACCATCAAATGTATCACTTGTCGCAGCCAATGAACCACATGGATGCATTGTTCTTCACTCCCAACAATAATGTAAACACTAGAGATATCGCAAAGCATTGGGTAAAAGAGCCATCGAAGTTTAGGAAGACACCCAACCAAGTATACAAGACAAACTTAGTCGAGAAGGCTTACCAACTCCTAGTCATGTTTGAATGTTGCTTGTATGGTCAAGAGAGCATGGAGACCTTCCAGAAGAGTTGGGTTGTTATGTTAGACCAGTTGGAAAATGAAGGAAGGTCTTTCAACTGTTCAGACATGTTGGCTCTTCAACTAAAAGTGCATGTGTCTAATGCCTAGAATCTGCCTAAGGATGGACAAGAAATATTCTTTATGTCTATGTACCTTCTTAATGCAGTCTATGCCGAACAGTACTTCCATGGCATGGGTTGGACATGGGAAGCATCAGATGATTCTATGAACATCTATTGCAAGTTTCTCTCTAAGTGTAGCTACCGAGGAGTCATGGCAACGCTGGATGATAACTTAAAAACCTTGTTGTACAAGATTATATTAGAACAGGATCCACCTTGCATGTCCCAAGAAGCGATGCAAGCATTTCTTAACATTTCAGATTGGTATGCCTCACCAGGTGGCACCTTCATCAGGATGTTTGGCACGGAGAAGCCTCTGCATGAGCTACAAAGGTTTGCCACAAACAAGCTGGTCATGCAAGAGTTTGCATGCCACATCTCCACAAGGTTATAAGCAGGACTACACAGGAGGAAGAAGGAACCATGGCCTATTCTTCATTTGTGGATTGGGTTGTACGAGATCCATACCTTGAAATATGCGGATGTTAAGGCCAAGGACCTGAAAAAGTTTGGGTTTAGCACCAAGAGCTTCAATCTATATGATCCCCGCTACATATGCAAGAACCATTGTGAAAGGTTGTACTACCCATGGATCCACGGGGCATGTCATTAGTGAGAGGAAGATCCTTGAAGGTATTGCTACAACTACTTTGGGCTCAATGAACTAGTCAGCATAGAGTTAGAATGGAAAGAAGAACTGCAGGTAGTAGCACCACATCAAGCAACAACCATAGAAATAGTGAGAAGAAAAACAGAGCAAGAAAAAGGTAAGAGAAATATTTCTGAGAGAGTAGAGGATGAGAAAATATATAATTTCAAACAAGATCCACTTGTTGAAAAAGTATACTTGGAGATATATGCAAAGAGTTGACAATGCGAAAGTAGAGTAGAGCGGAAGAAGAGAGAGAAGAAAAGTTTGGAAGATACAGAGAGGAAGTTATAGGAAACATAAAAGAATCTGAAAGTAGAGAAAGAGATTAGGAGGAGAGAAAGGAAAGGTAGAAACAGGAACAAGAAAAAATAACAGGCGCACTAATAGAGAAAACTATGCAAATACATGTTGAAGAAGCAGAGCAGCAAATAGATTAGAAGAGCGTGATCAGGTGAAAGTTCGGGAACTTTATCAACAAGTTGAGAATTTGATTGAGGAAACAGACATGGAGACAGAATAGGAGCTATAGGACCAAGACATCAATCTCATGCCAAGGGCATCCAAGGTCACACCACAGTCTCTGGCACCTCCAGAATCACAACTAGTCCCAAGCAAGCAAGGGCAAGTTGTTCTCCTTGATGATGATCCGGAGATGGATGTGTACGATCTAGCATTTGACAAGTCACAACAGAGGATTATACAGGAATCAACAAAGAAACTCCTGGATGATGATACATCACCTACGCACACAGAAGAAAGGGTGATTGTACCAAATGTTAGAAGACATCTAGTTGCCATGGCCAAGTCTCCTAAGGCTTATGTAGAAGCCACGAGTTTGAAAATCAGTTTCTTGACAGAGGAGGATGATCGAATGGCGAAGGAATTGCAAGAGGAAAGGCAGAGAATAGAACAGTCTACATGATATGCTATGGAAGAAATGAAGAAAGAAATACTAGCAGAGAAATCAACTTTGGAAACCACCATGCTGATAATGTATAGCAAATTTGACAACATGCATAAAGAGGTTGTCCATTTATACAAATTTCAGCAGTAGTTCTCATAGACAACACAAACTTTCAAAGATATTCACGTTGCTATTGCACACATGCAGGAGTGGACATTGCACAAGGAAGCTCCCCTTTACTCACACAAGAGGATGAAGCCACAAGCTGAGCTAGACAAAGCACGCATTCAGATGTTGATTTGGAACTATGAGTAGTTCCCTCCTATCATCACTAACATTGACGCTTTAGCAGTTTGGATGTCATAGTGTGAATGCACAATATCCCTTCCATTAGAACCCTCACCCAAGCCATGAAGAAGAACCAAGTCATGTTGGATGTCGACAAGTACATAGAGTAGTTGATGCCTGAAGCCACTAGCGATGAATTATAGCTCAGTGTAGATAACATGCAAAAGTATATTGGTGGTCTAGCCACACTCAGGACAATGCGGCACATGCTTCAAGATGAGTTGGAGAGAGGTTTCAAAGCCATATACTCGGAATCCATTGAGGCAATAGTTTGCTTCGACAAGGACTTCACCAAATAGTACTAGGACACAATAGCACAGTACCAAGCTTGGTATTAGTTCGTCACCAAAGATCATCGCAAGGAGCTTACGGAGTTGGTCTTTCCCCAAGATCTCGAGTAATGTTGTTTGTGTTTTCAAGCTGACTCAAGCCTATTTTATCCCACATGGGTATATGTGGAAATTGTATTATTGTAAATATATTGTAAGTGGAATTTCAAGTGTCATTAGTGGAAATGTGAACAGTCACTATGTAATGTGAAGAGTCATGAGGATACTCCAATAGTCAAAGGGGAAACGTCAAGGGTCACCCCACCCTTTTTAATATATAGTAACTCATAACTCATCGTACAGGCTTTTGGGAGCCAATATTTTAGCTAGGCATTGCTTAGAGAAGGCTTGGAGAGTATTATGATGAGCCTTGGCTTCTCCACAGTGCAGAGTGAGTACATCTCTTTAGAGGAGCAGGTGATGTTGATTGTAATGTTCCACTATTGGTTCTAGTGGCTATCAATGCTGTATGTATGGATGGAAATTTCACTTAATATATATAATAGAGCCAACACGTTTTCATGCATATGTTGTTTTTTTAGTTCGACTATTCTAGTTACATTAGAAAGGTATGTTATTTAACTTATGCATCTGTGTATGAACTATTTTGTATGCAATTGCATGAATCTTGTTGCAGAGATGTTGTTGGTTTAACCTGTCACTTTGGATTGTGGACTGTTATCCTTTCCATCTTGTGATGTCATTCAGCTAGTGTCTTCCTTCCAGGTTGCATACTATTACAAGCTTCTAAGGGACACACCTTCTTTTCCCCTCCGCGCGATAGAACCCCCATGCATCTCACTTGACTTGGTGCAAGGTCACACACTTGATTCTAACAAAGATATCACACTTACCTTTGTGCGCTATAGTATTCAATGCATTAATTTATGACCCACTACTAGGACTCCTACTCCAAACGGTCTGAGGTCTAATTGGGACTTCTTACCAGGGAGATCCCATGACATGTTTTCGGGTTCAACACTGTCAACATTTCTGGTGCTAGAAGGAGGGCCATATGACAAGTTGAGTCCTCAAAGTCTATTTTAAATCTCTGCACATTCTTCATGGGTTACATTACAAATAGACCTCCGACATGTTTGTCTCACGGATGTGATTTTGAAATGTCAGAGGAGCTCTTTAATGACTTGTCACATTTCACATATGATGGTGAAGTCAGAGCATCTTTGCTTAGTCACGGATTTTCCTTCATGGGCTTCCATGAAAGGAATAAATTCCTTGCGAACGACATTACCTACCTGCTATTCGCATTCACGCTCAGAGGTTACGCACTGCAATGGTGTGTCACATTGCCCACAGCTTCCATTCACTCTTATGATCAAATGATTGGAGAGTTGTCCCATTATTTCTATCATTATGATTGTAAAGAACTCAACAAAAAAGTTCTACAATTATAGAAAGAGCCCGATGAATCCCCTTTTCAATTTTGGAGTCGCTTATGTAATATTTATTTTCAAATCCCAGAAGATGAAATTGATTGGAAATTTCTCAATGAAATGTTTCAGCATCTTCTTCACATATCTTCAAATCCTCATGTGTTAGAATCATTCAAACCCCTACCATCATACCCTGGTGTTAGAGTTTCTAATCCCAAGATGGAAAAGGTTGTTGTCACAAGTGACCCTCTGTCTACTTCTCATAAAACAACTCTAGCTCCGCAATGCAAGGTGGGAGAAGTTTTGAACCCATCTATTGAAATGTCACATCCTCCCATCCCACCTGCTCTGGGTATCTATGCAGATTTGGCTTGCAAGCATGTTGGTTTTCACGTAAACGTGTTCTCTCAACCTTCGTCCTCTCGTTCCATTGATCCTCCAAATTGTATTGTGTTGTGTTCTCCCGTTCTGGACTCCACATTCGTTGTTCACGAGGATCAATTTGTCGATGGAGTTGGTGTCGAGTAGCCAACCTGCGCTGTCATTTATGATGAGTCTATGTGGAAATTTGAAGAAGAAACTACTGTGAAGGATGACCACCTTCTGTCCACACCTCGTTAGTTGTTTCCTGACATCTTTTGTGATTCTGCCATTTCTGATTTGTCTTGTGAAAATCCGTCCCCAGATGTTTTTAATTATGGTAATTCACATAACAAAGCAGATGTATGTTTGTCATTTTATTGTGGAGAGGACACATCTTTCTTTCTGAATCTACTGAATCTGCCATATTTTCCTTCTGAAAACTGAAAGAGTGAACATTTATGTTTCTCCTCAACCCCTTTGTATGATTTTTATTGGGTTGAAGGTTGACACAGCCCAACCCTTTCTAGCATAGTGATTGGCTCCAATGGGGATGTTGCACCTGTGTAGTGTAGTGAAGAACCAACAAATCAGTTTCCTTATTGAAAACTGATGATATCCTCTCCAAGTTCTTATGGCCTTCTATTAAAATTGGCAACTAGGTCCAAATTCCATGTGGGTCTTCTTATTCATTGCAACTATTATTTTTATTGGATTCCTCTCGTCGAGAGGTGTAGGATTGATCTAAATATCATCCAATTCTGACATGTATTCATGGAGATATGAATTTATTTGAGTTATGCGACAATTCATCAAGGTCGACCAACAACCAAATTGCCCCCATCTATCCTCAACGTTTTACTATAAAAAAAAGTGCCTTGCAAATCATTTGTGACACACCTCTTGTGATATCTTCCTCTCCACTTGTCTTTGGGTTTTCGCGGGAGGAGAGATCTTAAGATGTTACTCTACCCTAGAGGATGCCCTAGACACTAACATTGTCATGGAGGAGAAACATATTCTTATATGTTGCCAAGGAGAGCCCTAATCACAATCAAGAATAGCCCTAGATGTGGAGGTGAAAGGGTTTTATAAAGAGACCTACACTACCCTAAATGTAGTGATGGACAACAAGGTGTGGCTAAAATGAAGGTCTATAAAAGACCCTAAGAAGTTGTCCCTAAATTCCCTAACGCTGCCCTAAACAAAGTCATGGTGAAGAGACCTTAACGTTGTCTTTAAGAAACATATATGATACCTTATCTCAGCCCTAAAGGAGATCCTTAATACGATGTCCTACGTCATAGTCAATAAGGGGTTTATCTACAACAAAATGAGGCATTACACAGTCCTAAGGAGAGCCCTAGTTGCAGTCTAGATTTGTTCTAACTGTTGGGCTTATTCCACAGTAGAAGTTTCCCTACATCCGCAATTGAAGAAGGCTTCAAGCATGCCAAAGCTGTAGTCATGGAGGAAGTTGACTGATGCCTAATATGTTTGGACAGGGACAGTGTCAAGCTTCAGGTAGATAGGGAATATATAGAGGTGACTTGAATGACATGGTGAAGAGTGTTGAAGGGTATGCATTGAAGTTTGTCCTACAAGGCATGTTTGGACAACATATCTTAGGACTGTGTTGACAAAAAATGCAAGAGCATTATTTTTGTATCACTATGTTGAAGACCTTGGTACAGTGACCTTTGAAGCATCAAAAGGGGACTGTTAGAGGATAGTTAATATAGGCCCTTTGTCCAGTGACCTTCGTGGAGCTTCGTCATTGATGAGTTGATCATGCAAGAGAATATGAAGGGGCAGAGTCACTTGTGAGCAGTAGAGGTTTATGATGCTAACTAAAGAATGTGTGTTAGGCCACATGCCATAACACCACAATCAATATTTCGTATGGGTATGAGGGCTTATATATGCCCACATCTTCAACTATCCTAGGAGTTTTCTTAAGATACATTATGTTGTGATCTCAGGCCATCTTGATGACTATTAGACAGTTGTATGATGATGTTCCAATATGAGATGGACATAGCTATAATCATGGGTTCATTAAGGATTAGACTACTAGCTAGGTGCAGCACGGTGATGAGATGCAGCATGATGGATTCATCATGACGAGATGCAGCATGGTGATGAAATCACCTTAGAATAATTTTTGCCTTCACCTGAGTTCAGAACTGCAGCCCATGTCCTCAGATCTGCAATCTCTTTATGTCATCTTTATGGTGAAGATCTTTGCCCTTATTTTGACAAGTCAAAGTGTTGAATTATGATGTATATGTATTATCTTTCTCTGCTGAACTATTGAAGAATATAAGAAGAATTGATCAAGGGTCTCCCCACATTGGGGTTTGTCCCTCATTGGCACCACATCTTGTGTCCTCTTGTCTTGGCTTGTTTTATGTGATTTATGTTTATGTTTTATCTACACTTTACTATCATGCTAATGTGAGTTCTAATCTGAATATTATCATTGGGCTAATATGAAAAATTGAAGTAAATTTCTCTGAGCATAGAACATACCTAAAATTAACACCTTCACTTTGTGCACAAACCTATTTTAGGATTGATGATAATTGTTTAGACTTCTTTTGTTTTTCCCTTCAAGGTAATCAATTGATTGATCCTTCGTTGAACTTTATTTGGTTCTTCTTCCAATCCTTGTAACAATTTCATTACTCGAACTCCAAGGGAGCTTGGAAACACAGCTTTAGTCCCATAGACTACTTGCCTATTCATTATGTTGTTCCCAAGCTCTTTTCATATTCTTCAACTTCCATTCAACCCTTGACATGCTCTTGAAGAAAAAACATTGTATAAACTGAAACTTGAAACTACAATCTTCAAACTAAATGTTGAAAGAGATGCTTGCCCAATAAGCTTATTTATGTACATACCAATCCTACTCTAACAACTAAAAATCCAACTGCTTAATTCAAGCAATATGAAAGATCCAGTATAACCAGTCAAAGAGTTGATACAACACCTGGGCTCTTTGACTGTGATTGAACAAAATCAATATTGGATCGTTTATTGGAAACTTGTAATGAAAATTGAATCCACAACCTGAACTTGTAAATGAAAGAAACTTCACCTTCACTGATGACTAGAATAGACTTACCAAAGGATCTTCATAATCATGACAAATCACCTCTTCTTGATGAGTAAAATCATCAGGGTTGAATTCATTCATAACTTATATCTTCTTTTTTCTATGTCTTCAATTCTAATAACATCATCAAATAAAAAGACAACAATAGGTTTGTCTTCCCTTTCATGTAAATCAACAAAACCATCCATGCATCCTTGAAGATCTTCAAACATGACATCCATATTGTGTGTATCAAAACTAATATTTTTCTTGTCAAACAAATCAAATGTAAACTTTGGTAGTTTTGCTTGAGGAATGTCATATTGATTATGAACACTAACATATCCTATACAAAAAACTTATGCATATCATCTATGTCATTTTGATTATCTTCAAATAGAATAGGTAAAAGTTGTATATTAAGCTCTTGATGTAACTCAGGTTTACCTAACAGTAAAATTACGTGCACTTTAACCAGGACAACACCATTATGATTTTCAATGCAAAAATTTATTGTCTAGGTATACAACTTTCATCACATGTTACCTCACTTTTCAGAATTTTCATGCATGTATTTTCAACAACTTGATCTTGAGGAGTTTCTTCTTGACATAAAGTATTAGAAAAGGAATGGGTTGAAAAACAATTTGAATGATTTGGCTCATACCTTTGACTACATATAGATTGATAAGGCTACAAATCCTCATGGATTTCATGTAATATGATTTGACTGTCAAATTGCTAATCCATTTCATCTTCAATTAAAGAAGAGACATCTGATTGCTGAAAAAATTCTTTATCATCATGACAACTAGCTTGAGAAGAAAATTCATAAAGTGCCTCTAACATCTCGTCATCATCCATACATTCTACATCATCGTGAATATTTTAAATATATTGAATGAAACCTTTCCAAAAATTACAAACATCTTGAAATAGTGATGATGAAGGAAGAGACTTCTCATAATGTCCAAAAAATATTCGATGGAAATCTTTAAGAGAAAAAAAGCTTCCTAATGGAAATCCTTCATACCATACTCTATCTTTTTGTTCTAGGGTAGCCATAAACATCTTCATGAGACAATCCTCAGGAAAATCAACCCTCGGTCTACATACATGTATATGGAATTTAACCAAAAGTAGACCAACATCGTCTTTCTTTTCATATTTGAACATGGGAAGATGGGTTGAGCAATCAACACAAGGCATATGATTTGGAAAACAATAGATGTGACACCTATCCATAGGAACATACCTGGAATTTCTTTTTGCAGTAGAACTCATCTTTGAACTTCTTCAAGCTACTGATATTCAAGAAGTGGAGTCACCATGAAGCTTTGATATTCTATATCTTTTTAAATTTGAGTCACCAGGGTAATATCACAACCTTCAAGAAACTCTTATTTCATGTTACCCTTAAGAATGAAAATGAATAGAGTCAAAGAAAATTTGGGAAAAGGAGATTTTCGGCTACCAGTAGATGCACCAAAATGTTATCACTAGGCTAAAAAGGGTTGGGTTGTGACAACCTTCAACCTAGCATAACTATTTCAAACCAAATTTTGACTGGAAGTTATCCCTTCCAATCTGAGAGGGCTCTCTCAATATACTTAAAATTTGATTATGATAAGACCAAAAATTTAGATGACTAAGTCTGGTTTTATTTTATTTTTATATGCAAGATTATTTATATCCATGTACCTCCTTGATGCAATATGTGCCCAACAATAGTGCCTTGTCATGGGTTGGACATGGACACCATCAGATGATGTTGTGAATGTATATTGCAATTTTCTCTCTAAGTGTAGCTACCAGGGAGTCATGGCAAGGATGTCTGACCACTTCATCACCCCACTGTACAAGATGAAATTCCAATAGGATACACCTTGCATGTCCCAAGAAGTGATGCAAGCATTGCTTAACACTGTAGATTGGCATGCCTCACCCGGTGGCACATTAACTAGGATGTTTTGCGTAGAGAAGCCTTTGCATGAGCTACCAAGGTTTGCCACAGACAATTTGGTCATGCAATAGGTTGCATACCACACCTCCATAGGGTTATCAAGAGGATTGCATAGGAGGAAGAAGGCACCATGGACTACTCTTCCTTTGTAGATTGGGTTGTACGAGATCGTACCTTGAAAGATGTTGATGTCGAGGATGAGGACTTGAAGAATTTTGGGTTCAGAACCTAGAACTTCAATCCATATGATCACCACTCCATATGCAAGTACTACCCATGGATCCACGGGGCATATCATTGACTAGAGGAAGATCCTTGGAGGTATTGCTACGACTCCTCTAGGTTCAATGAACAGGTTAGCATAGTGGTAGAATTGAAAGCAACATTGTAGGTAGCAGCAACACTGGAAGCAACAACAACAACAATAGTGAGAAACAAACTGATGCAAGACAAAGGTAAGAGGAATATTTTCGAGAGTGGAGAGGCTTAGAAAAGTGACAAATTCAAAGAAGATCCACTTGTTGAGAGAGTAGCTTTGGAGATAGATGCATACAAGCGACAACATGAAAGGAGAGTAGAGTAGAAGAAGAGAGAGAAGCAAAGGCTAGAAGATACAGAGAGGAAGTTGCAGGAAATAGAAAAGAAGCTGAAAGCAGAGAAAATTCTCAAGAGGATAGAAAGGAAAGGAAGAAACAGGGACAGGAAGAAGGACAAGGTGCACTAACAGAGCAAACTATGCAGATACAAGTTGAAGAAGCAGAGCATCTAGTAGATGAATAAGAGAGTGAGCAAGTGTAGGTTCAGGAACCCACTCAGTAGGTTGAGCAATTAGTTGAGGCAACAGACATGGAGACAGAACAGGATCTATAATACCAAGACATCGATCTCATGCCAAGGGCATCCGAGGTCACACAATAGTCTCCGCCACCTCCTGAACCACAACCAGTCCCAAGAAAGAAAGGAGAAGTTGTTCTCCTTGATGATGATCTGAAGACGGATGCGTACAATCTGGCATTTGACAAGTCATAGTAGAGGACTGTACAGGCATGAAGAAATAAGCTCTCAGATGATCATTCATCACTTGCATACATAGAAGAAAGGGTGATTGTACTAAATGTTAGAAGACATCCAATTTCCATGGAAGAGGCTTCTAAGGCTTATCCATAGGCCACAAGTTCAATAGTCAAGTTCTTGATAGCATAGAATGATTGGATGGTGAAGGACTCATAAGAGGCTAGGTAGAGAACAAAGCAGTCTACAGGATCCGTTATGGTAGAAATGAAGAAAGAAACACTAGTGGAGCTATCAACTTTGGAAACCACCATCCAGACTGTGTATAGCAGACTTGTCACCATGCACAAATTGGTTGTCCAGCTATATGACTTTCAGAAGTAGTGCGCACAGACAACAAAAACTCTCAAAGACATTCACGTTGCTATTTTTCACATGTAGAAATGGACAATCAAGTACAAGGGAGCCCCACTTTACTTGCATAAGAGGATTAAGCCACAGGATGTGCTAGAAAAATCACGGATTTAAATGTTGATATAGGACTATGAGCAACTCCCTTTGCTCATAACTAGCATTGAGGCTTCCTATGCAAGATTTTTCAAGAGTCTAGATGTCATAGTGTGGATGAAGAAGATCCCTTCCATTGGATCCCTCACCCAAGTCATGAGGAAGAACCAAGTCATGATGGATTTCGCCAAGTACATAGAGCAGTTGATGCGCGAAGCCACCAGTGATGACTTGTAGCTCAGCACAGAGAACATGCAAAAGTATATCATTGGTCTAGCCACACTCAGGACAATGTTGCACATGCTTCAGGATGAGTTGGAAAGAGGTTTCAGAACCATATAACCGGAATCCATGGAGGCAAGATTCTGCTTTAACAAAGATCTCACCAAATAGTACAGGGACACAATAGCGCAATACCAAGCTTGGTATTAGTTTGTCATAGAAGACCATTGCGAGGAGTTTACTGAGTTGGTCTTTCCCCAAGACCCCGAGTGATGTTGTTTGTCTTTTCAGGGTGACTTAAGCTTATTTTTTCCCACATGTGTATATGTGGAAATTGTATTATTGTAAGTATATTGCAAGTGAAATTCCAAGTGTGATTAGTGGAATGTGAACCATCACTATGTAATGTGAAGAGTCATGAGGATAGTCAAACAACCAAAGGGGAATGTCAAGGGTCAGCCCACCCTTTGTTATATATAGAGCCCCATAACTCTTAGTAAGGGCTTTTGGGAGCCAAGCTTTTGGCCAAGCATTGCTTAAAGAAGGCTTAGAGAGTATTGTGACGAGCCTTGGCTTCTCCACAGTGCAGAGCGAGTACATCTCTTTAGAAGTAGTGGCTATTAATGGTGTATGTATGGATGGAAGTTTCACTTAATATATATAACAGAGCCAACACGTTTTCATGCATATGTTCTTATTGTAATTCAACTATTCTGGTTACTTTTATTTAACTTACACATTTGTGTATGAACTATTTTATATGAAATTGTATGAATCTTGTTCTAGATCTGTTGTTGGTTTAACCCACTGCTTTGGATTGTGGACTATTCTTCTTTCCATCTTGTGATGTCATTTATCTCATGTGTTCCTTTGAGGTTGTGTACTATTACAGGCTTCTAAGGGACTGTCATGCGGAAAGAGTTATTTTTGCTGACAAAACTAACCTCCCTAGGAGTCTAAGACTCTCTAGTGACAAACAAGACAATTAAGAGCAATCCTTCTCTGAACATGCATTATCATATGAGAAACCAAGTGTTTTTTGATCCTACCTGAAGTCCAACGCTTGTTGTAGCAGTCTAGCCTCGTCGATCCAGATGAGCTCCTCCTTCACTTTGAAACCTGCATACACTAACAATCAAACGATTACATAACACCTGAATATTCCATAAACAAAGCATATTCAACATATAGACCAAGGAGTATATGAAACAATTCATTAACAACAAATCATTGAGAAGAATGGACTTATTTGTATTAAGGAAACAAAAAAGAAACCATTACAACCTGAGCCTTGGTGTTGTGCAAGTTCCTCCCAGGGTCCAGCAAGAGTTTTCCTCTACTTTGACAAGCTCACCCACTTCCAAATGAAACAAGAAAGGATGGTAATCTCTCCTCACAAGCTTCTAAAGGAAGTCCTAATTCCAGTAGCATCTACCCTTTGGAATGTTCAGCTTTCAACCTCCCCTCCTTTGGCCCAATGCCTGTATTTATAGTGTTCTAGAGGAAGTTATTCAGGTCCAACATCAATGGGATACTCCCTCTTTTCGATGGGGTAGCTCCTCTCTTGATGGGATAAGTTCCTCTATCATAGGGATGCATGGACCATCTGGAGGCGCTCAATACACGTCAAACACTCTTCTAGAAAGCTCTAGAAGTGACCAAAAGTAACTTTTTTAAGATGAAACTCGCGCCTTTTGACCTTTACAGGAGTACACACCCGTCCCTTGGCTTACAAAGCGTACAAGTATGCAGGTACAACGAGCTTGGGATGCGTACACGCAGGCAAGGTAGAGAGAACCTGCGTACCCAGATATAAACATGATTTTTAATGACTTTCTCTCTTTTTGAAGTTTGACATGGAGAGCAGAGGTATAAGGCTTGACAAGGAGGATAATATGACTATTGATGGAGCCATATTAACTGCAGACAGTCATGGTGACAAATTTCAGTGTAATAGGGACATACTTACTTTTTCCCTTTGTGTGATAGAACCCCCATGCATCTCACTTGACTCACTAGAAGGTCACACACTTTATTTAGATAAAGATACCACACTTACCTCTACATGCTATCACAATCAAAGCATTTATTTATGACCCACTGGACTCCTACTCCAAATGGTATGAGGTTTAGTTGGGACTTCTTACCAGGGAGATCCCTCACATGTTGGTAGTTCCAGCACCATCAAAACCACCTTATGTCGAGTTGATGTAAAATCCGCCTGGGAAACAATGTAGACCTTATCAAGATATTCCTCAAGTGCCTTTTCAATGCCAACACATCCAAACCCAATCATTCCAACCTTTGCAAGGTTATCCTAGAGATGGTCAACAAGGTTATGTGTATGCGGGTTACTAGAATCCTCCTTATTTTGGTGCCTAGGTTCATCTTTTTCAGAACCTTCTTTATTGGGAATGCAAGTACCTGTCTCTCATGCTATTTCTTCCTATCCAGGCTATCATCCACTAGATTTTAACCAGAAATTACATTTTTTAGTGACTCTCGAATTTCTAGACTTGAATCGGGTCACCAATGATCCTATCTCTCATTCGCCTTGTGGCCGATAATTCCTACCAAATTGCCTTCCGATGTCCCAAAATTCAATGGGAATCTTAGAGAATACCAATCAACGCTTTTCAGGACATATCATATGTGGTGTTGTTCGAACTCCCTTAATTATGATTCCATTCAATTCCATCTTTTCCAATGTACTCTTACATGTACCATAGCTAAATGGTACATTTAATTACCTTGAGCTTCATTTCACAATTTAAGATCCTTAGCTACCACCTTCCTCGGACATTTCTATTTGCCCATCCAGTATGAAATTGGAATGGAAATTTTGACCAACTTTAAACAAACTAAGGCTACTCACATCTCAGATCACATTCATGATTGGCGGTGTCATTACCGGTTGGTTAAGACCTATGTTCCAGATCAATTGTTAGCGGAAATTTTCATTAAATCCCTATTACCATGATCACAGAGGATATAGCTAAAGGTGATGTTGGGACTGAAGAGGAAGTGATTACTCGTGCACATTATTTGTACCTCATCTATACAATATGGCACGCCTTATGAGAATATACTAGATTCTCTAGGACCTTCGAACATTATTCCTCCAACTCATGGTAAAGAATGACATGTTGTTGATAGCATCATTGGTTCTTCTAGTTTGTAGATGGTGAGTAAACCCTCTGGTGCTTCTCTCACTTCATCTTCCCAAAACCCTCCATCCAATCCTCATATGGCTTATTCTTCTGAGATAAATGTCATTTCATCTGATAAAGGAAAATCTCAACAACAACTAGGAAGTAAGAAGAAAGGAAAAGGAAAAAATTAGAAATATTATTCATCGCAAGAAAAACAAACAAATTAGTTTTCTGATGAGAAACGAAAGTTGCATTATCCATGCTTGATTTGCAACGAGGAGAACTTTATTTGTGAATCTCTTCAATTCCCAAAAGTGAACCAGTTTATGAAATCCTCCTCTTTTCTTGTTGTGTTGACCAACCCGTTTCCAAATCAAGAGACCCATATGGTTGCTCGGGACCCTTCTTCCTCTTACACAGTTTTAATGCTTTCCTTCAAGAAGCCTAAATCTAATGTTATGGTGGCTACTCAAAATAAGGACTATAGTAATGTGAATCTCCAAACGTTATGCTATTGATCAACCTACCAGTTCGACATCACCTTCATCGAATCCCACTCTGCCCATGATTCCTACAAAGTTAACTATTAAGCCTCTAAAGGGTGTTATTCATAAATTGACTTTCAACCCTCATGCCAGGGCTACTCAAAATTATAATGTAGTTTAAGAGTTGGCTCAATCTCCATCAGCTATGTGAACCCTTGAGACTTAGTTGAATACATGTCCTATGACCTTGGTCTTATTTTTCCTTTATTATCCTTTATTACATGAAACTTTAACCTGGGGTTGTTACAAACCCCTCCCCCTTAGGGGAACATTGTCCTCGGTGTTCTATGACACCTATAACCAACAAACTGCTGAAGATAAAACATACTTCCTATAGAGATTTATAACATAGATCGATGCAATATTTACAATGACATCTCGCTCAAAACAAAACAAACATACTACTTATTGGAGCTTTATAACACAACTCATTGTGTTACTTACAACCATATCTCTCTCTCTCTCTCTCTCTCTCTCTCTCTCTCTCTCTCTCTCTCTCTCTCTTCTCTTTATCTATCTATCTATCTACTATCTATCTATCTATCTTATCTATATATATATATATATATATTATATATATATATTATATATATATAATATATATAGCACACACCACACACCACACACAAAAACTCATTTTCTTGACCAACAAATAATAAATGATACAAAATTGGCATCTTATCAACCATCTCCCATATAGCTTCTTCAGACCCAAAGTGCTTCCAATGCACTTTAACTTTCTCTATTTCTCAGTTCCGGAGCACGAGTTTTTTTCATTGCAATATGCACTGAGGTTCTGGATGGAATTCTCCCTTTTGGTTCCTATTACAATATAGACCAATCAATCACATGATAAACATCCTACACATATCTCTTAAGTAATGAAACATGGAAAACATCATGGAATTTTACTTTCAATGATAGTGCAAGTTTCTAGGCCATTGGTCCAATCCTCTCAAGGATCTCAAAAGGCCCACAATACCGAGGTGCCATCTTGGCACATGATGCATAACTTGAAACTCCTTGAATTTTCTTTGTTGATATGCATAACTCTTTTGCTTATCCCGTGTTTCCTTAAAATTCTCCTTGTTAACCTACATCTCCTGCTCCATCTTAGCCGACATATCCAGTCTAATCAATGCCATGTTCACTAGATCACTCCAGCTTATAGGAGTATTACAACTTCGTTGTAAAGAGCCTCAAGTGGACTCATCTTAAAGGACTCCTAATACCCATTATTATATGCAAACTCTACAAGTGAAAGATACTCCTCCCACTTCCTTTTTTGATGCATGACATACATCCTCAACATGTTCCCAAGAATCATGTTAACCCTCTTTGTCTATCCATTTGTTTGTGGATTATAAATTGTACTGAAAGCTAACTTTGTCCCCAATCCTGTAAAAAACTCCTTCCCAATCCTATAAGTGGACTTGGCATCTTTGTTTTATATGATCTTCTTGGGAACACCATGCAACCTCACTATCTCTGTGATGAATATTTGAGCTACCTCACTAGCTGAAATAGTAGACTTCATTGCAATGAAGTGAGCTACCTTACTCAACTTCTAAAAAAAAACCATGATGGAATCATGCTATTCGGATGTACAAGGAAAACATGTAATGAATTCCATGGAAATGACCAAGCATTTCCATTTTGGAATCGAAATCGATTGTAATAAACCAGCTGGGTGCTTACACTCAACTTTCACCTACTGATAGTCTAAACTTCTAGCAATAAGTTCATTCACCTCTTGCTTCAATTTTGATCAATGATAGAACTTCTTACCAATTTTCAAAGTCTTATGATATATTGGGTGACCCTAATATGACATGACATGAAAGTCCCTCAAGATAAGCTTCTTAATCTCACTACTATCCAACACATAAATTATATTCTTGAATATTACCAAGCCATCCGACTTGAGGTGATACTCCTCATCTCTATCACCTTCACCCTATTGTTATAACCTCTACCTCAACTGCTGGCACTTCTCAACATGCTACCCTGCATGAAAGATCCACTCCAAAAAATTTGTCCCATAAGAGCTCACAGTGGAAATAAGATTCACCTGCACTCTTGTACTAAGAGTATCTACAACCCTATTCTCCTTTCCCTTTATGCATATGATCTCAAAGTAAAAATCATTGAGGGTAGCCAACAATCTAGCTTGACTATCATTCATATTGGGTTGGTCAAACAAGTACCTCAGTCCATAATGATCACTCTTCAGAATAAACCTCATACCAAGATAATAATGCCTCCACATTCAAGGCATGAATGATACTTGCTAACTCGAGATCATGAGTCACATAGTTTTGCTCATGCTCATTCTGCTTCCTTAAATCATAGCATACCACCTATATTTCCTGCATTAAGACTCCATCAATTCATTTCTTACAAGCATATATACATTCCACAAACTCTTTATCAGGATCTGCAATCTTATAGACAAGAGAATTTGTAAGCAAATTCTTCAACTACTCAAAACTAGTTGCACACTCCTATGTTCATTCAAACTTATTTCCTTTTCTCCACAAAGATGTAATAGGATAGGAAATCCTTGAGAAGTTCTTAATGAGCCTCCTACAATAACTAATCCCATGAATGATCTAACCTCATCCACATTTCTAGAGGTTGACCACTCCATGATAGTTTTAATCTCTTCGGGGTCCAGTACTATCCCTTCCTTGAAAACAACATGTCCCAAGTAGTGCACCTGAGACTCAAAGAAACCACACTTTTTTAGCTTGGCATACAACTGATACTCTATCAACAATATCAATGCATGCTCCTCCCCATTGTTGGAGTATATCAATATATCATCAATAAAACTATCACAAACTTGTCCATATGAGGATACAACCCATTGTTCATCAAGAACATAAAGGTGTTTGGAGCATTAGTAAGACCGAAGAGAACCACCAAAAACTCATAATTCCCATACCTGGTACATAATTTGGTTTTGTAAATATCTTCTTCTTTGATGCACACTAGATGATATCCTGATCTGAAATCAATCTTTGAGAATACTATTGCTCCCTTCAACTGATCAAACAAGTCATCGATCTAAGACAATGGGTACTTGTTCTTCATCGCCAGCTTGTTCAACTGTCTGTAATCAATTAACAACTTGAGAGTACCATCCTTCTTCTTTACAAATACCCCTGGTTAAAAATTCATGTAAAAAAATATAAGACCATGGTTATGGGATACGCATTCCAAGCTTAGTGATGGGAAAAACATCCTAACGTGTTTTTACTTTGGTTATTATGGCTAAGGAAATTGGCAAAGGAAATGGAAAAGAATTTCGAAAGGAAAAATGGCATTTTGGCACATTTATTTATGAAAATAATGAAAATTCGAAGAAAAGGGAGGTGAAAGGTCATAAGTTGCATGTGAGGATGAAAACTATGGAAAATAATGGAAAATGAAAAAAATAAAGGCCTCATTGATAAAAAGGCTTTTAAAGGTCAGTGGGCAGGCTTGGTCAGTTCAGTTTTGGAGCTCTCTTATTATTCTCTCTCTCCTACTCTTGGACACTTAGATTTTTCTTGGAGCACTCTTGGAGAGTGTGGCATACTTGGAGCTTTTGAGCAAGAAGGAAAATGAGAAAGTAGGAAAGTGCAACAAGACATTGGGATCAACAACTTCAATGGATTTTTCTTGCAGGTACCGAGTTGCATGTATGTTTTCCTCACTATTTTTGGCATGCATGGTGCATGCATGCAGTTTATTGGTCATGATCTGTCATTGGCATGAAGGATTTCCTGCATTGATAGTGGATTTTACTAGCCTTGCCATTTCCTAGATAGCCATGGCGATTGTTGATTCATTTCCTTATTTTTTTGGTTGGTTCTCATGTTTCCTTAGCTTGGGTTGAGTTACTAGTTCCTGGAGCCTTGGTTGGGCAAATGCTTTGGAAGCCCTGTAATAGCTTGTGTTGAGTTATTAATCCTAGAGACTTGGTTGGACAAATGCTATGGAGACCTGTAACAACTTGGGTTGACTCATTAGTCTTGGAGCCTTGGTTGGAAAAATGCTCTAGAGCCCTTGGTGGGTTGAATTACTAGTCGTGGAGCCTAGGTTGGACAAACACTTTGGAGCCATGCATAAGCTGTGAGTTGAGTTACTAGTCTTGGAGCCTTTTTTGGAAAAATGATATGGAACCCGATAGCAGACCTAGGTTGAGTTACCATTCCTAGAAGTGGGGTTGGAACAAACTATCTAGAGTCCTGGATAGCTTCGGTAGAGACCAATCTAGTGATGGTTTTGTGATGTCTGATTGTGAGGTGGAATCATTGTTTGATGGGTATATGTGGTTTGGCCTCTAGAAGCCTAAGATGGTTTTGATTGATGTGTTTTATGAGATCCCACATTCATGCTTGGAATATGGCATGGGGGTGACTGGCTGAAGAGAGATTTGGCTCACCCATGTCTACGATCGGGTGGAATGTGGTACTTCCATATCGAGCTGGATTTTGCAGCATTAATATGAGTTTATTTCTCCTTTTTATGTCATGAGTATTATGTTGATTTATATGTTGATTATATGGTTATTGTTTCCTTGGTATTTCTGTTATTATTATGTTGGTTATTAATATGTATTATGACAGTGCCTATGTATGGCTCTCATCATTTTTTCACTTGTAAATGAATGAACCTTGTATCTAAGATCTAATGGATGAATTTGTAGCTAATGTGGTAAGGAAAAAATGATTCATAGTGTATCTCATATAAGTATGAGACCCCTGTGCTTAGATATGTTGTTTACATCTATAGATTGCATTGATTCCAAGTGTTTGACAAAATTTTAGTCGTGGTTGGGGATGGTCAAGCCTAGTCGTAGAGTTAGATTTTGGTTTATTAGTCTTGTCATAATGTGTTTAATGGATTCTGTAAGTTACAAAAAGTTTTGGTCAGTGGCCAAAATTCTAGGCTTGATAAGTGCCTTAAATCGCGTGGACTTTGTCATAGGTCTGCTAGAAATAGTCCCTGGACGTAGGCATGCAGACTTGTGGGAGCATCTAGATCTCTCTAGATGTTAGCATGCCCATAGTATGGGAGTGTCCAGAGGTTAAGTGGTCTAAAATCTTAGTGGGACCCAGGGGCTAGTTACTTGAGAGGTTGGGATCCTTCTTGAGAGTCTTCCTGTTGTCGTGGAAGGTTAGTATGTTGTGTTTTCATTCGTTCCACTTCCTTAATGTGACTTAGGAGGTCAAATCATATCATAGTGGCCTCTCATTGCATTTTTACTCCAACTAGCCAGTTGCTTGGATAGATGTGGGAGGAGGGTGTTACAGAATGGTATTAGAGCATGTTCAGCCCTCCAATTGTATGGGTGGTGTGTTGGTCATGCATCATGTCAATTGCATATGTGTTCCTTATGCTTGTAGTCCATGTGGTCGTTGCATTTTCATGGTGTTGATCATGGTTATGGCGATGACGCAATGTGAAGGTTGACAATTTTGTTATGGGATGTGTCGTCATGATTGTATGGTTGTATATGAATTTTCTATACATGTCAGTGTCTATATGTTGATTATGCATGCATTGTCATGGTTATGGTTATGCATGTATAAAAGGCTAGATATGCATTGTGAGGTCATTGTATGTAGTTATGTCATCATGATGTAGATGTTATGTTATAATTGTAGTGTGTTGGTTGAGATAGAGCAGGAGATGAAGACCATCAAAGTGAGGTTGTAGCACTAGACTTTGGGGTAAGAGAAGATCATCATATAGGTATTGTATGTTTGGCATGTAGGTATGTTAGTTAATGGACTATTATATGAATTAGGGTCACAAACATGTTTGTCATTTTATTGTTGTTGTCGTTAAATGCATGGTAGATGCTAGTGAATGAGTGTGTTCATATAGTCATGAATGATAGCAACTTGTTGTTATATGCATTGTTGTTGTTGTTTTATGTTAGTTAACTTTATGGCTATGTTATATGTTGTTGATGAGTATGTTGTAGGTTAACTTGTTGTTGTTATATGATAGTGAACTTGATGATTAGGGTTATTTCAACTATGGTCTTGATGTTATATGTATTATGATAAATTGGATTGGCTTATGTCGATGATCATGGTTATGACATTCAGGTATGAGTTAATACATTGTGATATTATGTCATACTAATCTATATTGACAGTGCATAAGTGATTGTTATCAATGAATGAAAAATGTTTATGAGTTTATGATGTGAACATGTTAGCTAATTATTGTTATGGATATCATGACCTTATTTATGGTTGAAGTTATATCATGCTAACTAGATTGATTGTGCAAACAAGATAGCCTCCCCTGAGATACATTAATGTATGAGATTTCTTATGTCGTATATTTGGTGCTTGATTATTTAATTATGTTGTATATTTGGTGTTTGAGTGTTTGGTGTCTATTATGTCATCGGTTTGATTTATCTAACGTGGTACGTTTATAGTTGGTTGAATGTTTAATTAATTTCATAATATGAGTATATGTTCAAATGATCTTGTTTTAAGATGACTGTACTAACACATATGTGTTGAGACAACTGATATGTACTTGGGTGTAACATTATGTATTATGATTGATGAATGTGAGTTAATTTTGATTATGACGTGGTAGTTAGACTTGCTGAAGGTTGATTCCCAAGTAATAGATATGTTGCCTTGATCTTTGGAACATGTGATTAGAATCTATGAACAGTTCCAGGAAACATGCTTAGTATTAGCATGACAAGGTAATAGTTGATGTTTTTTATATAATTAGCAGTGGGGTGATGTGATAGTGCATAGTAAGACTTAATTGCAGCAAGGTAAAAAGGTAAAAGAAAGGAATTGGGAAAAAATTCCATTGGCTATGTTTGGAAACCCTAATTTCAAATGAACGAGTGCTTTGCACACAAGAAGTCTTCTTAACCCTAGTTTGTCTCAAATTTCGTGGGTATGTGCTATATTCATGGGCATATATTTGACAGGTATAACAACTGGTGTCTAGTTATAGCTAGATCTATCAAGGGAATTGGAGTCCCTTGAGACATGGCGCATATGTGTTCATCTACAAGGAAACGTGCTTGGCATAACATGGTAAGGTAACTGTTATACTGTTATATTTATTTATACATTTACAATTATGTGTTTATGGTGGTGTGATGTGGGGAGTTGCATGGCAAGAGAGGTTTCCATGAAATATTGAAGAAGGCTCTTGTTGAGATTTCCTTGAGAAGCATGGGGATTGAGTCATGGTGTTTGTTTCTAGTCTTTTGATTTTGATCTTTTGCTATTTTTTGCACTTGATTCTGGTTTTCATTGTGTCTAGTGCATGGCCATGCCACTTTGTTTGTGGTTTCGTATTTTTATTGGTTTTTCACGGTTTCTTCATGTTTTCTTCTTGGTATTTCCTTTTATATTTTGAGAGTCTTGGGAATTAGTTGGGAAAGAGAAAGGTTAATGGAGTTTGAGAAGAGTTGAATGAATCCTAGTAGGTAATGAAAGGCTCATATGAAGTTGGTGTAGGTATAAGGGTAGTTGAAGGAAAATGTATGGCCATTGTTGGATTGGTTGGGTCCATTGGTGTAAATGGACGACAGAAGGACAATCATGAGAAAGGTAATGGGAGAGGCATGGAAAATTTTAGGGGCTAATATTCACAAGTGGGCTAATGTTCCATGATTTTTCCAAAAACGAGATTCATAAATTTCAATTTTTTGAAAGACGATTCACCTAAATTTTATAGTATAAAATTATTTTACCTTAAAAATCGCCAAAATTATATAGGGACTAAATATAAAACCATTATAAATTTGAATTTTTTTACAACTATATCAGGAAATATTTTATATTTTTCATTTTAGGGTCTAATGAGATTCCCCAAAATTTCTAAAATTTAATAAAACATATCACCCTTAAAATTTTCCCTAAGGAGAGGTGAAGTAAATGGATCTAAGGTGTCACATGCCTTGGCTATGCTAGGAACAATTGTTCTAATTGTTGTGCATGTTGTGCACGAATAAAGGAAGTTCTCTTAACCTTGACTTTATGATATCTAGTAATTATGTTGTGATCATGTTTATGTCTATATGTGTATGCATGTATGTGTGTATGTATGTCATGTCTGACAGGGTCACCATGGATCATGATTATTAATGCTAATATTTATATGTATATATATTTATGTATGTATTTTTTTGTCTGACAGGGCCATTAGGAATCATTCTTGTGGAGGAATGATTTCTTACATAGGTGAATGACATGAAGAGGTTCCCGGTTTATGAGGAATCAAATGGAGGAGTAGTCATGAAAATATAGGAGGTCAGTATCATGTGGTTATGATTTGATATTATGTGATTATATTATGCATATGCTTATGTTATGGTAGGTAACACTGAGGGATACATTAGTGAAATGAAGGTAGTGTGGTCTGAGACATGTTGGGACAAGCATGGATAAGACACTCAAAGCAGGGTTGCTTGGTAGATACAGTGTGGTTTTGGATGTGTGGTACTACTATTGTGCATATGTTGTATATGTTGTACATGTTTCATTTGTGATGTTGTGCACATGCAGTGTGGTGTATATATAGTGTGTGTACATGTTGCTTATGCAATGTTATGTAAAGGGTGATACAGATAGTGTTGTGTGAGTATTTCATAGGTAGTGTTGGGTATAGATGGTGCTATATACATGTTGAATATGTGGTGTTGTGCACATATTGTACTCTGTGCATGATGAATATGTGGCATTGTGTGTATATTGTGTTGTGCGCATGTTGGATATGTAGTGTTGTTTACATAGGGTGTTATGTACATGTTGTATACGCAGTGTTTTGTACATATGGTGTTGTGTTGTTGTACATGTGGTGCTATGTACATATGGTGTTGTGTACGACTAGTGTTGTGTATAGGTTGTACAATGTACATGTGGCATTGTGTATGCATTGTACAAGAGGTGCCATGTACATGTGATGTTTTGCAGGTAATTTTGCGTACAAGTGGTATTGTGTACATGTTGTACATATAGTACTGGTGTACATATGGTATTGCGCACATGTCATACATCTTGTGTTGTGTACATGCAGTACTATGTATGTGCACTGTGTAGTCGTGGCATCATCACATGCGTATTCATTGTGTTGTATGCTATGTATGTATATATATTATGTTGTACATCGGGTGTAAGTGAATTTATTGTGTGGTGGTGTACACCAGATGTAGGCATATGTACTGTGTTGCATTGTACACTGGGTGTAGTTGTATGTGTTATATAAGGTGTAGATGCATGTATTGCATGGTGTTATATGTCGTGTGTCGTTGTATGTGTGTGATGCACACTTTATGTATGTAGACATGGCTGCCAAGAAGGCATTGTGTGTTTTCCAGGTGTGGCAGCCGATCTGGAGTGCGTGTAGAATAAGGACAAAGATATAAGTTAACAATTGATTAAGGATAAGTATCAGTATTTTATTCCAGTTTTATTATGCATGTGATTTATGTTTTTCGCCTATGTTGATAACCTATGATTTATGATTCTAGTTCATGATGATTGAATGTGATTCATGGTTTTGATCTATGATGGTTGTGTTTTGAGATAACCTAATGTGACATTTTTATATGTGTTGATTTGGTCAAAGATATTAGTTTGAT
Source organism: Pinus taeda (assembly GCA_000404065.3). Classification (NCBI taxonomy): domain Eukaryota; kingdom Viridiplantae; phylum Streptophyta; class Pinopsida; order Pinales; family Pinaceae; genus Pinus; species Pinus taeda. The sequence goes on along the minus strand of APFE030939260.1, from coordinate 26,891 downwards.
TTGTTGTGATAGGAAGTAAATAGGATTACAAGTGTACCTTATTGATGGGCCACCAATGAGGTATGATTTGAAGTTATTTCAATTTATTTTGAATCTAGTGGAATTTACATGCTTGGTACAGGAAAGCATGAAATTCTCGGTTAGGTGGTTGAAAATAACAACAAGAATTAGCAACAACAACAAAATAAATTAGAACATGCAACAATATGCTAGTAAAGAACTTCAGGACGGCCATTGTGGGACACTGGTAGCCAATAGTGTCCATTGATTTCCATTAGCATGCTATAACTTGTATGACTGTTTTAAGGCAAGGATATGCCTTGGTTTTTGTATCTTTCGATGTGAGGAAGCCCCTTCAAGGGATGGATTTCTCAATATGGGGGTGTGAATGGAACTTGGAAGGTGTGTGACTGCACAGAAGGAGGTGACCAGATTTCCTGAGGGGCTATGTAGAAGAGAAGGGAAGGTCGGGGATGGATGTTTTTTGTTATTAGCATTTCCAGATGGAATTAGATGCACATTGGGAGTGCGCCCTAGAACGATGAGCAAGTAACTGTTCATTGAGAGGACAAGTGGTGCAAGATTGTAGCCCTGGACATTGGATGCTGATTTGACTTTGGCAATGGATTCTAGACTTCTTGGGAAGGAGATGAACCATGGCATTACTTTGATGGTGGAGGTGTGAGCTTCTGGATTACGTTGTTGTGGATGAAGGTATTTTATCCTTTTATTTTCTAGTTGAGTAAATGTGCATATGTATATATGCATATATCATTTTAAATATTGTATTGAGCTAGAATCATAAAGCTTCATATATAGTATGATTTTTTTTGGGTGAAGAAAATGTTTATGTTTGTATATGTGGTTATTATTGTAAATACCGTAATGAGCTATGTTATAAAACTCCATTAAGTAGTAGGCTTATCATGTTTTCAGTAGTGGCCATTGTAAATACTGAAACGAGTTGTGTTATGAAGTTCCATGGGAAGTATGCTTTGTTTTCAGTAGTCTTCTTGGTTATATGTGTCATTGAACACCGAGGATAGAGTTCCCCCCAAGGGGGAGGGTTCTGTAACAACCCTAGTTAAAAATTCATGTACAAATATATAAGATGACAATAATGGGACACGTATTCTAACTTGAATGGTGGGAAAAACATCCTAGTGGTTGTTCACTTCGGTTATTATGGATAAGGCAATGGAAAAGGCTTTCGAAAGAAAAAATGGAATTTTGGCATATTTATTTATGAAAATAATTGAAATTAGGAGAAAAGGGAGGTGAAAGGTTATAGATTGCATGTGAGGAGGAAAATGAAGGAATATAATGGAAAATGAAGAAAATATAGGCCTTAATGAGAAAAAGGCTTCTAAGGATCAGTGGATAGGCTTGGTTAGTGTAAGCTTGGTCAGTTCAGTTTTGGAGCTCTCTCATTATTCTCTCTCTCTTACTCTTGGACACTTAGAGTTTTCTTGGAGCACTCTTGGAGAGTGTGGTATACTTGGGGTTGTGGAGAAAGAAGGCAAAGGAAGAGCATTAAAGTGCAAGAGGACATCGGGATCAACAACTACATTGGGTTTTTCTTGCACATACTGAGTTGCATGTGTGTTTTCCTCACAAGTTTTGGCACGCATGGCACATGCATGTGATTTATTGGTCATGATATGTCATTAGCATGGAGGATTGCCTAGATTTGATTTTCCTAGCTTTTCCATTTCTTGGGTAACCATGGTGATTGTGGATTCATTTCCTTTTTTTTCTAGTTGGTTCTCATGTTTCCTTAACATGGTTTGAGTTACTAGTTCCCGGAGCCTTGGTTGGACAAATGCTCTAGAGCCCTGTAACAACTTGGGTTGAGTTATTAGTCCTGGAGCCTTGGTTAGACAAACACTCTGGAACCTTAGTTAGACAAATGCTCTAGAGCCCAGTAGTAGTCATGGGTTGAGTTACTACTCCTGGAAGATGGGTTGGAACAAATGCTTTGGAGTTCTGAATAGCTTAGGTAGAGACCAATCTGGTGATGGTTTTATGATGTCTAACCGTGAGGTGGAATCACTATTTGATGGGTTGAGGTGGTTTGGCCTCTGGAAGCCAGGGATGGTTTTGATTGATGTGTTTTATGAGATCCCACTTTCATGCTTGGAATATGGCACGGGGGTGACTGGCTAAAGAGAGATTTGGCTCACGCATGTCTACATTTGGGTGGAACGTGGTAGTCCCATACCAGGTTGGATTTTTCATAACTAATATGAGGTTATTTCTCCCGTTTATCTCATGAGTATTATACTAGTTTATATGTGGATAATATGGTTGTTGTTTCCTTAGTATTTTTGTTGTTATTATGATGGTTATGAATATCTATTATGATAGTGGCTATGTATGGATATCATCATGTTTTCACTTGTAAATGAATGAACATTATATCTAAGAACTAATGGATGAAGTTGTAGCTAATGTGATAAGAAAACAATGCTTCATAGAGAATCTCATATAAGTATGAGACCCATATGCTTAGATGTGTTGTTTACACCTATAGATTGCATTCATTTCAAGTGTTTGACAAAATGTCAGTCTCAGTTGGGGATGGTCAGGCCTACTCCTAGAGTTAGATTTTGGTTTATTAGTTTTTTCATCATGTGTTTAATGGATTCCAAAAGTTACAACAAGTTTTGGACAGTGGCCAGAATTCTAGGCTTGAAAAGCGCCTTAAATCTTGTGGACTCTAACATAGGTCTTTTGGAAATAGTCCCTAGATGCAGGAATACAAGGTTGTGGGAGCGCCTAGAGGTCTATGGACGTTGGCATGCCCATAGCATGGGTGCATCTAGAGGTTAAGTGGACTAAAATCTTAGTGGGACCTAGGGACTGGCTACTTGAGAGGTTGGGATGCTTCTTGAGAGTCTTGTTGTTGTTGTGGAAGGTATGTATGGTGTGTTTCTATCGGTTCTACTTCCTTAACGTGAATTAGGAGGTAGAATCATATCATAGTGGCCTTGCATCACATGTTTACCTCGGCTGGCTGGTTGCTTGGGTAGATGTGGGAGGAGGGTGTTATAGGCACATCCCAAGGTGATACATTTAGCCTAATGTATCCCTTATCAATCATTTCCTTTATCTACAACTTCAATTCTGCCAACTATAGAGTACTCATCCTGTAAGGTTACTTTCATGTTTGTGGTACTACTATTACCAACTCAATAGAGAGGTCTAGTTCCGTATGAGGCGATAACTATGAGTTCTCTGCGAGAAACACATCTTGAAATTGCTGCAAAACAAGCCCCTTCAAGACTTCCTCTTCCTCAACATCCTTTTATTTGTCGTTGGAAATATGCATTGCAACTAATACACACCCCTTCATGAAAGTGTGCTTAGCTTTCATAACTATGATCATTCTCACTGATGTAGGCTTCTTCTTTCCTTGCAAGATTCTCTTCTCTCCATCATCATCCAGGAACTCAATAGTCTTCTCATATCAATCTACCTTGGTCCTGTGAGTGAACAAACAATCCATACCCAAAATCATGTTATATGAATCCAAAGGAAACACATTTGGATGTGTTGATGTAGGCATACCATTTAGCTCAAATGCACAAGATCTTACCCAATGATGAACTCTTTTCTTGGTCCTTGTAGGCAACTGCACCAATCAAGGCTCTGCATGCACTTATTTAATCAAGCCACATTTATCCACTAGGTTAGGACTAACATAAATATAATTAGTTCGAGGATCAATAAAAATGGAAACAATTCGATCTCAATAATGGATGCCTGATGATCCTCCTACATGTTATCAAGTAATGCATAGATTTGAGGAATGCTTTGACCAACATTCCTAATTGTATGCACCTCATGGGCACTATAGATCTTAGGCATGCAGCCCTGGTGCAATGGAAAATCCTTCTTACGATGATCCTTGTCACAAATCCAACATTGCAACAATTCTCTACCGCTACCTTTATTTTATTTCTCTCTAGATTGAGGTCCATATCCCTTCTCACCCACATTAAACTTTTTGTAAGGAACCACATTTTCTTTCTCACCTGCACCTTGAGGTCCTCTGAGGTCATTTTTCCTTAGCCTTTTCATTCCCTTTACAATCCCGCTTAGGCTCATACTTGTGCTTCGACTTCTCATAACAATGCTTCAATTTCCCAATGACTTCCTCTAATGGCCAAGGCTCATCATAATCAATCTGATCCTTAAATGATAATGGTAATCCAATGGTGAACCTTTGAACCATCATCTTCTCATCCTTGAGGCAAGGTACATACCTCAACAAATCCATAAAATTAGTCATGCACTCTTCATTTGTCATGGAACCCATATTCAACTCATAGAAATCATTGACCTTCCTGTCATACTACCTCTCAGACAAGTACTTTTCTTGAGGAGTCTTTTAAACTCACGCCAACTCAACTCTACTACATTAATGCCTTTGACATTCTTCACATCTTCCCACCAGATGAATATCAATATCTTCGCCTTCACATTCTTTGTATAATCATGCAATCTAAAAAACTTATTCATACCAAGAATCCATGCTTCTGTATCCTTTTATTTATTCATCTCTACATCAAAATTAGGAGTCTTGAATTTCTTGAACTCCTCTATAATGTACTACTTATCATTCCTCCTATAAGGATGATGGAAATGATGGAAATGATGTCTCTCAAGACTAGAACTAGAATATAACCCATAAGACGTACCTCTCCTGTCAAGTGTATCCAACCATTTTCCACCTCTAAATGTATCATCTATGTCCAACCTATATCATGATTAATACCTACTACCATATGCCACATTAGTCGTTTCCTCCTATCCATGGTTGATCCTTAGTTGTACCTATATTTGTAAATATATTATCATTTGAAGAATTATTACATTAACCTCAACTTTCTTTTCTTGAGCTTTGGCAAGCCTTTCTTGTGTCTCAATCAACTTTTTATTATCTACCTTGCAACTTCTAATTTTTTCCTTCAAATTTCTCAATGTATCTGCTATGTCAGGAGGATACTCATCTCCTTGTTTTTCAGCTGACCTATAAGGAGAGTCACATGAGTTGTAATCCACCATTCTACTCATCATCTTTGATCTTCTTCTTCCTACAAAAATTCCATGTTAGATAAACCAAATAGAAACATGATAAAACATACCTTAATGAATTTTAGGGACGTTACATCTTCTGCAAAAATAAGTCCAGATTAGCAAGATATACATGTATATACACATAATGAAATCAAACTATCAACATATTACATCATGCATGATAACATAAAATGTAACACTGACGATATACATGAAAACTATAGCCACTACAATCCATGCATAGTAGACACACATACGACTAACATGCATGTATAAAAATCACATCTAGCTCATCCAGTCCAAGTGTTTGAACCTGGAAGCTCTGATACCAATATGTAAATGCCTCCTCCCACATATACCAACTTTGGAAAGTTCCCCAGGGTAACGTTGACTTATGGGGGCCTGACCGAGGTTCAACGTTAGTTAGCCAAAAAAATCCCTACACTACTGGCCCTTTCGTCATCAGCCCACGGAGCGTGGACTGAAGTCTCACTGGAAGTAGTATGGGGGGATGATGGAACCAAGTCTCCGCACCCTTGAGATGGATGTGATGTCATTTTATTCCAGCTATTCCTACCTTCGCACGGGGTCCTTAACACTCCTCTCCACTCTTCAATACCTTCACGAAAGGGTACAATCATCTTCCGCACAGCCCTAACCAAGGCCTAAAGTCTTTTCACGCTGCTAGGGCAGCGAACTGTGATATCTTCCTAACTAGGCTAAGTGTTTTATTATCGGATCTTAGTTAGCTTTGTGTAAATAGACGTTCCCACTTGCGGTCACTTATCCAACATAATTACATACTTTGCGCATCATATAAACATTATAAGTGAAATTTATACCCAATATAACAGATGCTTAAGCAAGAAATAAAGACGCAAAAAATGTAGAATACTTCTCTTTATTGATAATTACAAATGATTACAGACTCGACCTGCCCTCTGCACTCAGCTGCATGGGTCTGCACACTCAGCTACGAACTTCTAAGCCTCTACGCACTTAGCTGCAGAACATCTACCTATGATATGACCCAAAACTTAGACTTCTACTCTGAGCTATCTCTCATACATCATACCTTATTCCATAATTCCATTAATATTCTAATGCCCTAACTACTTAGAGATTAGCACTATTTATACAATCCCATGGTCCGCAAACCATGGGTAGATCTTCTACAACCGACATTGCATTTTCAAAATAAGGGCAGGCAACCCTATGACTCTTTAACAACTACGCACTTTGCGACCACAAAATGCGGAGTCTTTACATTTGGATTACAAAATTAGACCAAATTTTGGGATTTAAGCCCCAAAACTGCCCTTAGTGGTTCCCAACCCAAGAAGCTCCCAACAAAAACATTGTGACTTACCCTCGAGTCAGTTTGCAGGTGCGTAGATCTTAGCATGAATACCTCTCAACTCTGTTTGGATCACCGCAATGTCAGCAATGCACTGAGCGGTTGCCTGTTGGACTTCTTCCACTCGTTGTTTGGTGACTGCTACTGAACTGTTGCTCTGAATCTTCTACTGAGCTATGAAGTGTTTTTGCTGGATAACCACTTGTAATTTATAGGGCCTTTTGAATTCAAATTCGAGCATTCCCCCCACATCCAGTCCATTAATGCTTGAGTGGTGACAAATTTTCAAGAATCTAACCCATAAATATTGCCTTAAATGCCTGTCATCCACTCCATTTGGCCTCAAACCGACCATAAAATCATGAATAGTGACTTTAACGGTCACTTTCCAATGGACTTGTCACAGACCCTATGACACTTCGCACATTCTTGAAATCACGCAGCTCTCCAAACCAGGAAGTGTATTTTATAGTCCCACGCCTCCTTTCAACTACCTGAAGAGCTGAGACTATGATTTGTTGGCTAGTCAGATGGACAAGCCACCTGTGTATGGCTTCAAATGATTGCCATTCACTTTTCCTAGAAAGAGATCTCCATTCAACTTAACCAACTAGACCGTGCCACCGTCAGTAATCTCCTTAATAACACAGCGCCCCAGCCAATGCATTTTGAATTTCCCTAGAAATTTATCAAACTTAATATCATAAAATAACACCAAGTCATTCACCTTAAAGGTGAGCAGCTTAATATGTCGGTCGTGGCATGCCTTTTCTCGATGCTTTTGGACTTGTTGATGAAATTCAGCCAAAAATCTGTCTTTTTCGAGCTCATCCAACTGCACAAGCCTCCACTCCAGGGCTCTGTGATCCGTCATACTTATGAGAGCTACTATGCACAGACTAGGCACAATGTATTCCATAGGCATCATCACTTCAACCCTGTATACCAGCCTAAAGGGTGTCCATCCTGTTAACTTCTTACACATCATCCGATAAGCCCATAATACTATAGGTATCTGTAGGTCCCAATCACTTCGCTAAGCATTCCATACCTTTGTCAGTGATTTTTCAAGCACTTTGTTAAACACCTCCACTGTCTCATTAACTTGTGGGTGATAAGGTGTGTTCTTTTGGTGATACACTTGAAATTCCTTCGTTAGTGCACTGATCGTCTCATTCAAGAAGTGCGTAGCAATAGAAACTACGTGGTAGTCATTGTGCAATCCTTCATTGGTTGTGCTTCTACCCAACAAGTCAAATACTTAATCACACTGATAATGTACCTTGCGCTTGTCTTCCGTTGCGGCTGAATTGGTCCTACAAAATCTATTGCCCACTTCTCAAAAGGTTGCAACGTTATTTTAGGATTCAACTTCATTTCACCCCTCTACAATGTCCTGCCTGTTTGCTGACATACATCATAGGCCTTGTAATATGTTTTTGAATCCCGATGAAGGGTTGGCCACCACAACCTTGCACGTAGAATCTTCTGCGTAGTTGCTCTTCCTGTATAATCTCCTCCCACAACACCCCCATGAGCGTCCACGAGGATGTTGGCCCTTTCAAATTCAGGTACATACCTTCTCATTATTTCATCATTCCCCATTTTATATAGATGCCCAACAATGACAGAGAAGTCTGCCGCGTGCACCACTAATTCCTTCTTTTGCTGGACAAAGTATCCTTCTCGCGCAGTTCCAGTTGTTAGGAAGTGTATTATATCCTTGAAATGTCTATCCACGATGCACACATCAAAGAGCTGTGCGTCAGGTAATCCTTCCTCCAAATTAGTAGGTTCCTCCCCTGTCTCAATGTGTGACAGGTGGTCTGTCCCGCATTCAATCATCCAAGCTTCACAAAAACTTCAAAATCATACTCTGGAACAACAAGAGCCATTTGGAGATGCGCCCCCCCCCAACACAAGCTTATTGACTAGGTGCTTTCAATGTGGAGTGATCCATATACATCTTAAAGTGACCCCCTAGCAAGTAGTGTCGACACTTCTGGAGTGCATACACCATACATATCCCCTCGCGTTCAGTGGTGGAATAGTTGTTTTCTTTTTTGGATAATCTGCAACTTGCAAATGCAATAGGATGGTCCAAGACTTCTCTGCCATCTTTGTTAATACTGCTCTTGGTGGTATACATGATGCGTCAATATGTACATGAAATTATTTCTTCTAGTTTGGGAAGACTAGAATCGACGCGATAACCATATTTTCTTTCAATATATCCAAGCTTTTCTTATAGTCATCATTCCAACAGAAAGAGACATCCTTCTTCAATAATTTTTCCATCAACGCAATGATCTGGGCATATCCTTTGATAAAATTTCTATAGTATTCCATATGTCCCAAGGTAGCGCGCAGTTGTTTCACACTTCTCGGCGCTTTCAAGTTTAGAATTACCGTGATCTTCGCAAGGTCTACCATCAGCCCTTGCTTGCAAACCACATGCCCTAATAGGTTCCCAAAAGGAACACAAAACAGACACTTCTTGAGGTTGAGCGTGATCTGGTATCTTCGACAAGTATCCAACATCAAGTGAAAGCTTGCTACATGGTGCTTAACCAGTCCAAATATAGTCCAATCATCAAATTATACCTCCGGGAACTTATGAATAAATTCCTTGAATGTTGCAACAACCATGCGTGAAAATATAACAGGTGCATTCTTCAACCCAAATGGCATTACACTATATTGAAAGCAACCCCTCTCAGTCACGAAGGTTGTCTTGCTCCTATCCTCTAGTGCAATTTTTATTTGGTGGTACCCCGATAACCCATTAGTGAAGGAGTATGCTTCCTGGCCACCTACATTGTCCAAAACTTCATCTGTGAATAGAATTTGGAAAGGATCATGCACATAGGCGTCATTCAGCTTTCTAAGATCCACACATATCCTTATCTCATCCGTCTGCTTCCTTTCTTGCACCACCATTGGGCTTACCCAATCAGACTCTTCCACAAGCTCAATGATGCCTATTGCTAGCATTTTTTCTAGCTCTAAGTGGACCTTCTCCTTGTATTTCAGATTTAGGCGGTAAGGCCTCTGCTTAACTGGCTTTGCGTCGGGTTTTAACATGATCTTCATCACTCATAGATCTTCGATTATTCCTTTCAAATCCGTAAAATTGGTAGGGAAGAAGTCCTGGTATTTATGGAGCAATTCAGTGACCTTATCCACTATCACATTGTCCTAGTAGTCTCCAATCTTCACAAACTTGGGTTCTAGCTACGTACCAATGTTCACTTTTCTAGTTTTCATTGGCGCGGTTATATCAAGGTTCTCAATCTGTGGTCCCTGAACCTCGTGGTGGCATTTTGTCTTTGGAATGTTAATCTTCCACAGATCATCATCCTCTTCTTTAGTAGTTACATTATAACATTCTAGTGTGCGACTTAGCTGAGTAGCCCATTCAGGCTGTGTTAGGTCTAAAGGATCCTACGGTATCCTAAAGATGGCTGCTTTCACCTCTTGTAACACTTTATCAATACTGTCAAACCCGTCCTCAAAACTAAATTTCATCATGAATCCTTCGTGTAGGATATCCCATTCACTTGTCTCATGGTGAAGCTCTGTTTCTACATATCAATTCATTGGGATAACATCTTGGGTATGACAGAATAGGTGAACCCACTCAGGTTGTGTCTTTTCTCTATAAGCCTGTGTCCATTTGGTTGGATACGTACGCAGATCATTCTGCCCATCGTACTTGTCTATCAGTCCCATCTTAGGATTCCTAAATTGTGTTTGCATCATTTTCCTACATTCGTGCCAATCATCAAAACTCCCCTTGTGCATACCCCACCATCTTGTGGGCGTAGCGGGCATTGCCCAGTCCAAGGCCTTGAAGCATTGTTTTCTAGAACTTCCCTTTTGAATGCTTCCAAAAAGATATCTACCTCATTCATTCCATCATAAGTAGGCAGATTTCTTACCTCTCACGACACACAGCGCAATGACTTGGTCATCATATTGCAATTTAGCGTAGTTACTTCATGTAACCGATTCTGCCAACGTTCTATTTCCTTGTCGAAGTTCAAAGTGCAGGAGCTCTCGCACTCCCATGTAATCTGCCCATCAACGGTGCGATTCACCTAGTCTTGGTCTCATGCTGTTATATTATAGGTGCAGTCCAAATCATCATCACTCTCATAATCACAGACCGGCTCCGTATAACGGGATCCTTCAGCAGGATCCAAGGGTATTATTACACACAGTGATTTCTTCTCAAATATAATTTTTCACTTCTTTAAATTGATTACCCAGTTCATATCAGTAGCCCAATCAATTCCCAAGAGCGCAGGGTAGGGATTTTTGTCATCAATAATCTCTATTACTTCAAAATCTGCCAGCATGCTCGCTCCCTCAATATCCATGGTCACTCCTTGCAGCCACCCCGTGGTTATTATTTTATGCTGATTCACCATCCTTAGCTGAATTAGAGACCATTGCAGCAGAGGTCTCCCCATATGCTCCCATGTTTTCTTCGGTAGAACATTCGCATCTAATCCCAAATCCAGAATGACTTGATCCATTTCGTATTCTTCAATCTACTTGGTGAGTCTCATTTCATGCCCCGTCCTTGTTAAATGCTTTCTGATCTTGCAAACTATGCACAGTTCACCTGGCATGGTCCCAACACATCTATTGATAAGTTCTTGTAACCCTTTCACAACCTTACTATGGTGCAGTAACTTCACATAGGTTTTCAAGAAAGTTGTGAGCATAGATGGGTCCATCTCTGGCTCAGGCTTATCCTTGCTTCTTGAAGTGGAGGCCTCAGCGAAGCTCTTCTTAGCTTCCATGAATGCTTCATGAGCGTGCTCCAAATAAAACTTGGCTTCTTTTTTCATGGCTTTGTGAACCCATGTACTATCTTCCGATTGTTTCCTTTCGTCATCCCCCATTGTAATTCCACTCCAGAGCACTATATTTATGTTCGGGTCTTCCTCACACAACATAGACCTCATCATCTATAGGTTCTGAGTTGGGGGAGGCCCCTGTGTCTCGTATCCTAGCTATCATCGTAGGACAATCTTCTATTTCATGATCAAATAGTGTATAATACTTGCACAATGGGTGCGTTGGATTAGTTTAATCACGGGCATAGTGTCCTGGCCCTCCGCAATTGTAGGAAATCAACTATTCGCGACCTCTACCAGATCCTCCTCCGACTCGGCCTCATCCGCGCCCCTGAAATCATGTCTGAACCATCCTTGAATTTTGTTCAAGGAGCCGCGTTTCGGCCTGAACCCTATAGGTGGGAGTTCTATCCATCATCAATTCATAGCTCCTGCAAGTACACTCATCATGTCCTACTGATCTGCAAAAGTTGCAGAACAACTTTTGCGGCATTTGCACATACTTCTGTAGCTAGTGACAGTTATCTGTGGCATGTTTTCTGGCTACCTGAAAAATAGCACACCATAAAGCAGGTGTCGTGCTAGGTCCTACTTGAGCTTATGGTCTTAACGGCATCAGTATTCCTCCTACAAGGTAATTTGTAAAGACTGGGCAATGGTATTTTTCATGACCTTGACTCTTGCATTTCAAACACCATACCTCCTCACGCACCTCTATTCAAACCATCCTATCCTGCTTCAGAATTTGCATCTCAAGGCACAGATTCTACAGCTACGCATGGGTCTGTTGAACTCCTATATTAGGATCTTACATCAGAGTCTCATGTATTCTCCATTAAATCTTCATGGCATCTGCCTAAGTTGTTAGCTTTTGCTGCGACAGCGTGCTCCTTAAGTGGGTTAGTAGCAAAGCCACAAACCACTCGTGATGCTTCCCATCTATCAAATTCATATTGGCTTCACGGATTTGACACTTTAATTTTTTATTCAATTCCCACAATGTCTCGCATGGTGGCATCGTGATTTCTTTGAATCCCACAATCGACTGTGACTCGAATTTAGGCCTGCTAAGTTCCCTATTTAGTGCTGCTTGGATGTCCGCTACTCTCATATTCGGGTTATCGTTGGAGTACTTAATATACTAGGTCAGTGCATGATCCTATAGAGCACTAACTAGTGTCGCTTTCTTTATATGGTCATCTGTAACACCTTGAGGTTCCCATACAGCCCTTACAACAAACTAGAATTGGTCTGGATCCTCATTTCCCAAACCTTTGAACAAATGAAAATTAATAGTGTTCTCTATACTAAATCATAGTGGTGGTGGATGTGGTCCGGGTGAAGTTGGAGGTGATGGTGGTGAAGACAGAGGTGGTGTGGGTAGAGGTGGTATTCACGGAAATCCCTATCTTATCAACTGAATAGCACTTCATGGAAAGACCTTCGCTATCCCTTCTTCATCCCCTCGCGAAGGTGAAATCAAGGGGCTATACTCCGGACCCTTATTTCCTTTGTTTCTGTGACTTTTTCCACTTCGCGTAGTCCCAAACAGCAAGGTATCTACATAACCCATTTTTCACACAACAACATTTTAATCCAAGTATTCAAAGATTTACATACTTACCTCAAGATCCTTTGAAAAATTGTCACTTTGCCTCGCTATAGCTGACTGAGGTATCAACTACAAATTCAATAACAAATCCTCCTATGATATGATTAAGCCAATGATTGACAGTGCGTGCGGTCTCCCCTGATGCTTCCAACCTTCGCACTAGCTCCGGAGTCCACACAATAGGGCCATCAAGTTTCCACCTCCCTTAGCTATCTGCTAGCTTCACGATCCACTTGTATAGCTCTGTAGGAAAAGATGTGAAAACTATTTTGTGGATCTCCGTATATAGGTATTGGTCCAACCACTCTTCTTTTAACAATCATAGGTTTCTGTTCTCCTACACGACGAACTCATGAATCCTTCTGTCTAACCAGCCTTAAATTTCTTTCTTAGTTGGATTATAGTCCCGAAAATAGAACCATTTTTCGGCTTGTGGGAGCCTGACCTAGGTTCAACATTAGTTAACCAAATAAATCCCTACACCACTCGCCCTTTCAGCATCAACCCGCAGAGCGCGGACTGAAGTCTCACCCGAAGCAGTGGGGGATGCTAGAACCAAGTTTCCACACCCTTGAGATGGATGTGATGTTGTTTTATTCCAGATATACATGCCTTCACACAGGGTGCTTAACCCTCTACTCAACCCTTCAATACCTTTGCGAAAGGGTACAATCGTCTTCCATGCAACCCTAACTAGGGTCTAAAGTCCTTTCATGCTACTAGGGCAACAAACTGTGATATCTTCCAAACTAAGCTATGTGTTTTATTATCAGATCTTAGTTAGCTTCGTGTAAATAGACGTTCCTACTTGTGGTCACTTATCCAACATATTTACATACATTTGTGCATCATATAAACATTATATTTGAAATTTATACCCAATATAATAGATGCATAAATAGGAAATAAAGACACAGAAATTGTAGAATACTTCTCTTTATTGATAATTTCGAATGATTACAGACTCGACCTGCCCTGCGCACTCAGCTGCAGGGGTCCGTGCACTCAGTTGTGAACTTCTAGGCCTCTGCGCACTCAGCTACAGAGCCTCTACCTATGCTACAACCAGAACTTAGACTTCTACTCCAAGCTATCTCTCATACATCATATCTTATTCCATAATTCCATTAATCTTCTAATGCCCTAACCACTTAGAGCTTACATCTATTTATACAATCCCATGGTCCACAGAGAATGGGTAAATCTTCTACATCTGACATGACATTTTCAAAATAAGGGCGGAAAACCCTATGACTCTTTAACAACTACGTGCTCCATGACCACAAAATGTGGAGTCTTTACATTTGGATCACAAAATTGGACCAAAATCTAGGCTTTAAGCCCCAAAACTACCCTTGGGGGATCCCACACCCAACAAGTAAACATGAGTTGAGTGCTAATATGACATGAATCGACCTCCAAGTTCTAGTGATTGGAAGTGGGGCCAATAAACTGAAAATTTCTAACATCCCTCAAGGACTATAGACCACTTAGGACACAATTAACCACAATTAACCGTGCCCTTGAAACACTATTCATTTGGTTATGAGGCTATAACCACACTTATATGCATTCTTCCATGTAGTTATGACCCAAAAACTACATTTTTGTGCTAGCGATTATGATATATGAGCCACATTTCCAGACTAGCCTCTAGATCGCTACCTAGAATTGTTTGTAAATATTCAGAAACATAAACAAGATGCTAACAATTTTAACCATTCATAACTTAAAGAGGAACTTGATCTAGCCATACCTAATCTAGGATAGACATTTCATCAAACATATGGTAAACATAGAAGCTATAGATCATGAATGCATATCTGGTCATAAGAGTCTGCACTTCATTTGAGAATCACCAAGAAGGTATAATTCCCTCTCAAGATAGTTGAAATAACACTTGTTAGCCCATCCATTCATCAATCGTTTGATAACTTATAGAATCATGAACAAGATCCATAATTAGAGCACATCATAGAATCATGCATATAACCAACATATAACCAAAATATAAACCATGGAAAATCAACCATAAAATTCTCATAATAACAAGTATGTGTGCTCATAAATAACAAAAGGTAACATATATTATATTAAATTATCTAAAATAAAACCAAGTTAGGGACTTCCATGTACCACCTGACCATATATTGGGCTGAACCAAATCTCCCTTCCAGCCAATCGCCCCCATTCCTGTTGTGTAGGAAATCCTTTCTGTAGATAGAAATGATCCCTTTAGTCCTATGTGAGGGTCTAACAACTATAGAAGACAATTACATGCAATATTTTCTAATTCATACTAGAAAATGTAAAGGAGAATAGATCTCCTACCTCTCTCTAATGCTAATACCCTTGATGTTGACCTTGACTCTTTAGATTCCAAGCTCACGATCTCCTCTTTGTTGGTGTAGATGAGTTCCTACAAGAAAGATTAAGTGGGGAAAACAAAATTGTACAAAGCATAACATGTTCTAATACAAAGTATGTAACAGATCAAGGAAAATTACAATAAATGGACAATAATTGACACAATTATGGAAAGAAAGCATATATTGTATTATTAATCGATGAAAAAGGGAGAATTATAACCAACAAAGCCTTGATATTTGAAGCCTCCTTCAAGTTAGATTCCAATTCTAAGCCTTAACCTTCAAACACCTTTTCTCCTTTGTAAATGGGAAAAATTTGGGCACAATTCAATAATAGGATGACAACCAACCATTAGTGGAAGGTGGCAAATTCATCTATAGGGAAGGAGAGGGAGTCAAGGATCCATCAAAAGAGTGAGGAGCTCCACATCGCAAGGGTGAGATCCATGAAAGTAGGATCTAGGGACAGGAATGGGAGATCTCATTCCAATCTTCATTCACTTGAAACCACTTTATCGTTCTCAAGCCTTCTAGTAAGAGAAGCTTTTCCTCCATTTTGGGAAAAAATTCCTAAAGAGGACTAGCGTTGATTTTACTGATAAAAGTATTATTGGCAGCACTATTCATGTGTTATTCGAGAGGTTACTAGCACGGATGTGCCTGATAAACATAGCATTGGGCTTGCAAAACATGGTTTTTAACAAGCTCTTCAAAATGCTTTCAAGGAAATTTTTCTTTCTTTTCTTCGTGGGTTTTTTAAACATCTATTCATGGTGAATACATTGTTTGTGATATATTTCATCACTTTGTGACACTTGTGGAATTGATGCCACAAAGTGAGAAACTTCAAGCTACAAGACTGGGAGTATGACAAAATGTTGTATAACAGATGCCCCCTAAAGCATGAAGTCACAACAGGAAGTGATCGCTGATGTGATTTACAAGAAAAGGCATTGGCTTAGAGAACCAACATCAGGAGACCTGCAAATCAAAGATAATACAATATATTTGACATCTCTAATGTAAGTATGACCAAAAATACATTGATGAGCAGGTATCTAACAATACATGGATCCACGACATGGACATAACCATTTGAATAGAAAGGACCATGTTTACAATCATGAATACTTAATAACTCCATGCAAACTAGATTTATCAAATGAAACCGAGGGTCTTCAATTTTGTCTCGATCCAACCAAAGTACAAAGCTCACCATGTGAATAGATGTGTCGAAGTAAAACATGGTAGAAACCACCTTGTTACCAGTCAATGATTTTAATCGTTATTAGGCATGAGAGAAACCACCAATGATGACAATGGATCTCAAGGTACAACACCACAATTCACGAGTGCGAAAAATGAATTTGAAGTCAAACACTCGCAGAATCATCTGATCGAAGTCTAGTGATGTGAACCTATCATCGAATGCGAAGAACCTACCATTGAGGCATGTAAGCTCTAAGTTACTAAAAGGGATTTCCTAGATCATCTTCTCGGATAATGAGTTGGGGTGGACGGGAAGTGATTTGTCAAAGGAGGGCCATAATTTTTCCCACATCCTTGACACGAAACATAGGATTTTACAGAGTTGGCGAGAGTGATCAAGGATTATTGCAGAAAAATTCAGATAGGGTATAAGTGGTTTGAATTTGCAGATGGGACTTCTCTTGAGCATATCAGTGACACAACTCTGGAATTTGGTAGCATTTGACTCAAAATAGGATCAGAGGTCATGGTGACAATAAGATATAATTATATGAGAGGAAAATGTATTCCCCAAACCCATTAAGGAAAGTGATGAAGTGATGGTGCCCCAATCTTGACATGAGATATAGATAAGCGGCATGCTCAAGAGTGACATACTACCTTTCATAAAAAATACAGGATATATGATTCTTTAAACTTTCACCGACTCTTTCTAGTGACTACCTCTTTATTTTTAATCTCAAGGTTGAAGAGGATACCATACTCTTGTCATATAATTTCATCCTACGGATGAATCCATCCTAGTATTTTTAATGAGCCCTAGGAAGGAGTAGCTAGGTCTTGTCATGGTGACAAGTCCTTTGAACTTTCAGTTTTATGAGTCCAACGGAGGGGTAAATTGACATCTTTTTCATATTTAGAGAGTTTGAAAAAGAGGCGAAAATAAAACTCTAGATTTCCCTTTTCATAGATAGTCTCTTAAGTCTAAAAAGGTAGAAAACAATACTCAAGCGAACCTCTTAGCCATGTTTGACTAAGATATTCATTTTTCGCAGCTATTCTATCTTAGTCCGAAACCAACCAGACAATATCTTTCTCTAAATGCACTTTATAAATAATGGCAAGCAAATGTGTTTAAGGCCTACCTCATGTCCAACGCAAGTTTGGGGATGCCTCTGCTCCTTCGATCCAAGTAAGTTCCTTTGTCACAAACCTGCAAACACAAACAAGGCAAATGATTAAATAACACCTGAATAACCAGTATTATAAAACATATTTAACATGAAAGTCAAGGAGTCCATGAAACAAATAACATGAGATACTTGTTGAGAAAAATGAGCTTAATTGTATTAATGCAAAAGAAGAAGAACTTTACAACCTTTGCCTTGACGCTGTACAAGCTCCTCCCAGGGTCCAACAAGAAGTCTCCTCTACTTTGACAAGCTTCACTCACTCCCCAATGAAGCCAAAAAGGTATGGGATCTCTCCTCTTAAGCTCAAATAGGAAGTCTTGATCTCACTAGCATTTACCCTCAAAAGTTCACCTTCTAACCTCTCCAGCCACTGACCCAATGCCTCAATTTATAGTGTAATGGAGATCAGTTACCAGGTCCTCCTTCAAAGGGATAGAATCCTCCTTCAAAGGGATAGCTCCTCCTCTTATGGGATGCATGAACCACTTGGAGTGAACAATCCACGTCAAAAATCCTTCTAGAAAATTCTAGAATTAACCCAAAGTGAGTTTTTTAAGATACAAATTGCGCCTTTTGACTTTCACAGGGGTACGCACCTTCCCCTTTACATACAGAGCGTATAAGTACGAAGATATCCTGAACAAAAGGTGCGGGCCCGCAGGCAAAAGTGAGAGAAAGTGCGGAACCAGAGTTACATTGCTTTTTTGATGTCTTTCTCTCATTTCTAAAGCTTGTTTTGAAGAGCTAAGGTCTGAGACTTGCTTAGGAAGCTGGCATAGGTGGTGATAGAACTATACCGACTGCAAATAATCAAGGTGACGATGTTTTTGTGTAACACTTATTCTAAGTAGACGTATTTTCATTTACTCTTACGAGTTCGAAAAGACAAGTGCTCGACAATCTTTTCATATTTTGAGAGTCTGAAAAGAGCTGAAAGAGGAATCCATCTGGAGGAATGACTGGTATAAAAGGATAGCAACTGGTTTCGATCATGATGGAACTTCTCAAAACATGTAAAGGTCAAGAGGTTGCCTAATACGGCCACTCATCACAACGGTTCCTCGGGAAAGGGTAAAACAACCAAGTGAAAGTGTATGATCATCCAAAGAGATGGTGACAATGGAATGAAAAAACCAAGGCTCATCTAACAAAAATAGGTTGATAAAAATGGTAATCATGAGAGGTAAAGTGGGAATGGCTTCATTGTTACACAAGCTTGAAACATGGGAAACTATGCTTGAGGATACTTAAAGATGGTTTCATTTTCTCACAAGCTTGAAACATGAGAAAAAGTTATGCTTAGATTTGGTTTCATTTTTACATAAGCTTGAAATAGAGACAAACTATGCTTGAGATTATTTTCAATTTTACACAAGCTTGAAACAAAGAAAAACTATGCTTGAGCTAAGTTCGCATGCCCCCAGCATAATGACCCAATTCAAGCTCCATGTACCTCAATTTCATTCACCTAAGTAGACTCTTGGTTACTAATGGGTGGATTGAATGAAGGTTCGTTTATGAAATCAAGTGAAAGACTTGACTAGGAATTTAAGAGATCTAATCAAAGACTCGAATTGGAAGGGGATTTGTTTCATTTTTTAACAAGCTTGACACAGGAAAGGAACCATGCTCTTTACACCTTGTTTCACTTTTTAACGATTTTGACACAAGTAAAATAAACATGCTCATGAAACCTAGTTTCATTTTTTAACAAGCTTGACACAATTACAGGAATTCTTCTCTGACAACTTGATTCGTTTTTTAAGGAGCTTGACACAAGAAAAGGAACTGTGCTCCAGAATCTTGATTCATTTTGTAAGAAGTTTAACACAAGAAAAGGAATTATGCTCCAAAAACCTTGATAATGGACCACAAGAGGCCATGGATTCCAAGAGGTTCTCATCATATGGGAGAAAAACACTCTAGAAGGGATACATATCAAGGGATCTAATGGAAATATCAAGCTCCAATGCCTCCAGTAAATGACACACTATATCACCAACTAGATCATTAGTAGACATGGGCATGAAATAGGTGGCAACATAATTAACCTATGATGGGTGTATACCACTTGCATACAAGTACCATTTAGGGAAGATGGTTGATTGGGACGTAAATTAGGACCAACGAATGAAATTTGATCAATGGTCACAATTCTTCCTTCATGCGGGAAACATATTACATGAAAGAGAGGAGAGAAGAGCTCCCATGACATAAACATAGTCATGACCAAGGAGTAAATTAAAATCCAAAGGGCCTTGGACAACCATTACATCGATATTGTTGGTATCCTAAATTTCCCTATTTTTTACCCCATTTACATCAAAATCAACCTCTATTTTATCTCAACAAAAGACCCTTCCTTCCTGCACTAGTACAATATAGTTACCCATTCCTGCAAATGCTCATATTTTATATTAATATTTATTTCAGCACTTTATTAATCATTTTATATGGATTTCATGCCTATTTACATATCTCTTGTAGCTCATATTAATTTCCTAGAGTAATCATGGAACTTAGTATTAATTATGAATGAGTATGACTAGTGCAGGTAGATTCCTGCACCACCACAAGGACTCTCTGAGATTTCCGAGAAGCCAAATATTCCACAAGGATGGGTCTTGATCCTTGAGTCTGAGTTTAGCTATTGATGAACTGAAGTAGGATAACAAGTGGCATGCAATCAGAGAATATTTTCCAAAGTTAGGTTACAGTCAAGCGAGATTCATGTGTATTATAACTACTGGCCAAGTTTGTAATTTCAGTTTCTAAGTCTGTTTGGCTGAAAGGCCTGAACAAGAAATTTTTGTAATTAGTGAAAACAACTAGAGCCAAAAGGATATATATGATATAGATATAGGTAGGAGAAGGTTGGTAAGTAGAGAACCATTGATTGTAATTTCATTTATGTAATCCAATTATCGCCTCAAATCTGGGGCTGGGCTACTCTGTCATGTACATTTTCCGAATAAAGTAATACAAGAGAATTGTCATGATTTTCATACACAATGTCTAGTTTATCTTTGATGTATCTTTCGAAGTGCTAAGACTTTTCATTCCTTAGAAGGTAAATGAGCTGGTTGGATAAGGCCCAACCAACCTAGCTCATTTAATCCTCTCGTTTTCATTATTCAGAAATAAGGTATGGATATTTCGTTTGCAGCTGTGTGATGTTATAATTTTAATCTTTATCCTTCAAGTTCTGATTTAAAATATCTTTTGTATCTAGCATGTGAAATAGATCCATGGTTTGAGAGTTAGCTGTGTTTATTTTGTTTATGAGATATCTTTCTTGAATTTCTTTTATTCTCAATCTCTGTTTTAACTTGTTTTGATCGGATCATGTAGAAGACTCTTTTTTGCACTAGTGCATGTTGTTGCCTGCACTTTGGTTTAATCATTCTTTTGTAGCGAATAGTGAATCACTTCTCTGCATATTGTTTCCAGATATTACGCAAGTGAATGAATCATTAGTTTCATAACTGTCTTCGGTATTAAAATTACATCTTTAAGAGGATCTGGAAGCAGTTTTATAAAAATCATCATAAACATATTATACATGAAAAGAACATAAGCATCTTTGAATGGATTAATAAAGTTAGATAACACACGCAAAACACTTAGACTAATGTTTGATTCTTTTGGAATGCTTTTATTTCATGAAGTTTATTTCCTTTGCAAGGTTTAAAGAATTAACACATTTCCTTTTTCATAGATAATTTAATTCAGAATTTCATTTATAGTTGCAATTATTTTTCAGCGCGTCTTTTAGTCTTTTCAAAGGTAATTTGGAAACTAGGTGAAGGAAGCTCTGCTTTGGTGCAAGAGTTGGTCTCTTGTCACAGAAATAGAGTTCTCTAAGCCCTCAATCTTAGAGCAACTTCACTAAGACATAAGTCTTCAATAAGGGAGGTCATATATACCTTTGCATAGAGATACTATACCTACACTAGTGCAATCATATTCTAACAGTGCAAGGACAGGTTGTTTGTGTGGAAGGAAGACATAATTCTGCAAGGGCCCACTTGTCAGACTATTAGCCATCCATCTGAAGATGAACATAGCATTTCATTTCATCATTTAAGATTGTTTCCGTTGTGTGGAATTTATTTACTTGATTTACATGCAAATTGTCTTTTACATTCCATCACTAGAATTGCTTTGGTGTTAATTACCCTTTCGATTGTTTTTTGTCTGATTATGCAAAGAATTTCCTTTAAGAAGTAGGATTAGAGATAGGAAAATTTCATACCATTTCTGAAATTTGTTGTGCTTTGTCTCTAAGTTTATGAAACCCTCATATTGATAATTAAGTGTTGAGGAGTTTGCCCAAGCGCAATTCCTACATCCAACATTTTGGCACCATTGTTGGGGAGGCGATTTGAATTGGTAAGAATTTTCCATTTTTTTGCAATAGGGGTAAGTCTGCTATTATTTTTTCTACAGTGTGCTTCTATTGTTTGAAGGAATTTATAGGTGTCGATTTATTTTTTGAAACTTGTAGTTTTTATTTCAATTTTGTTTTGTCATTTTTTGAGATGAATGCCTAAAAGAGGTAGGGGTCTGAAGCCCACTAGGGGCCAAAGAAACACTGAAAAATATGAAACCAAAACTCAAATTGGGCCTTCTTTTGTAGGCAGAAATTCCAAACAAACTCAGACTCATCACACAGGAACAATTCACCTAGGCCCTGGTAGCATTGGTTGAGGTGTGACACAACCTATAAAGGGGAAGAAGGGGACTATTGGAATCCATAGTCAGTCTTCAGCTTGTTAAGAGCGGTTCAAGTGGAAGAAAAAAAATGGAAGATATGTAAGACCATGTATAAGGAAGTGGTGAAAATCAAGTAAATGAGGAACAATCCACTTTCGCATTCCCGATTGTGGATCCTGATACACAAGTATAAATGAAAAACATTTCACCATCAGCTCGTCCTCATTTTTATGGTAAGGTGCATGAAGACCCAGACTCTTTCTTATTTGAGTTTGATATTTTGTGTAAGAGTTATGATTATTCATCTAATGCCCAGAAGTTAAAGTTGTTTCCTACAACCCTCAAGGATGTAACACTCCACTTGTTCATGGGACTAGGAGGAAACATTTTATCTTCCTGGGAGAAAATGAAGAGAGTGTTCTTGTCAAAATTTCAAGAATATTGTAAAACTACAAGATGAAATCCTTACTATTGTGCAAAATGATTATGAGACTTTAGAGGACTACTTGGAGAGATTCCTGTTTATTCTTCACAAAGCACAAATTTGATCTAAGTACCATTAGAACCTTGTTCTTACATGGGCTCACTGATGATGCTAGAAACAATTTAAGTATGTTAGGACAAGGGGATATTGCTCAAAATAATTTTGATCAGATCTGTGACTTGTGCAAGAAATTTTCGAGGAACCAATATAGATCTAGTAAAGGAATTCAAAATAAAAACAGAAAAATTGAATCTACTGATGCTATGATTATTGGATTAGAAAACAAAATGGACAATATCAAAATTGAAATAATGAATATTGTTAGTAAACAAATAGAATATTTGAAGTTTCTGCAGGAACTTGTACAAGAGTAAGAGATACTATCTATTTTATGCCCTAAATGTAGAAGAAATCATCCTTTAAAAGAATGTCTTCTAGATATTAAAGAAACTAATAAATGTGCAATTTGTGCAAATAACCATGATACGGATAAATGTCCCTCTATACCTGGGCTGAAAGCTATATTAGAAGGGGAACAACCTGAATCTTAATCATTGCATGCTATGGGAACAAGAAGGAATTGGCCACAGGTAAGTGTAGGTATGGTTCCTGAATCTCCACCACATTTTTTTGGTTATAATGCACATTCATATACTTATCCTAACACTGGTCACTCTCATCATTGGCAGCATGCGAATCAATATAAATATGGACAACCCCCCCAATCTAGGAAACAAGGTGGAGAGTGCCAAACGATTCACATAATTCACATAATTCCTGTCATGCACCTATGCAATCATATCCTCCTACATATGCACCTTACCCAATGTCTCAACCATCATTTCCTCTGCTGAGTCAACCTATGCCACCATTACCGTTACCTCCACCATTTCGACCTTCTCAGCTTCCTATTCAACCTTTACCAAACCCCAATAATAAAGTCGTACAAATGATACATTCTATGACCCCATTTTCTTTGTCCAAATTTCAGACTATGCCAATTGGAGTCAATGATCTCCAATTGAGATCAGGGAAGGTAGTAACCTCAGAGAATCAAAAGCAGCCCATGGTGATTATTGATGAGAAAGGAGAGGAGGAAACTCCTAACCATTCCAAAAAATATGACACCATTCAGCCTATCCCTGTATATTCTGAGCCCTTGTCATCTTCTTCCAACCGACCTCCCTATCCAGAGAGGTTAGCGGTGGAGAAGAAAGACCCCATTCCTGAGTCTAGCCTGGATTTTGAGCTTAGGAACCTTTTCATAAGGGTAACTTTACTCCAAGCTATCAAAGATATCCCCATTTGTACAAAAATCATTAGGGAACTTTGTCTCAAGAAGCCAGGAAGGAGAATATTGGAACCCCAAACCATTCAATTTGTTGGTAGAGCAGCAAAGTTAATGATGGGATGTACGCACATGGAAAAATATACCGACCCAGAAAACCCTGTTGTCTCTGTTTAGATATATGATGTTCTTGTCTCCAATGTACTTATAGACCTAGGGGTAGCCATTAATGTTATGACCAAGCAAATCATGGATCAACTTGGACTGGTCCATATTCATCCTACTCCCACTATGCTTGAACTAACAGATAGATCTAAAATAAAGCCGGAAGGAGTATTAGATGATGTGGTCATCTCCTTAGATTCTTGGGAATATCCCACAAATTTCATTGTGCTTCAGGCAAAGAACCCTGTGGGAGGGCATCCCTTGATATTGGGATGACCATGGCTTGCTATGACCGATGCTTATATTGGATGTCATTTTGGTGATATGTATATTTCCCTTGGAGATTCCAGAAAGAAAGTCACCCTATATCCACCAGATAGATCCATTCAGGAGCTCTGAGACACTTTATTGTTAGACTACAGTAGTGATGAGGAGAATCGGCCCGTTTCCTTGATACATCAGAATGTTCAGTCCTCACAGGATCGAGAGATTCAAGACTTCCTAAACAATCTAGACACCATGCCTAACTTCGAGTCATTGAGATAGATTTTTAGTATAGATTTTTAGGAAGGATATGACTCTCTACCCCCACCATCACCATCTCCTATGACACCCTTATGTACTCTTGAGCCTGATACTCCTCTTGTTGAGATTATTCCAAGTAAATCCTTGTATATCAGTTCGGACTTGGATCCTTCTCAATGAGAGCAACTTATGAATTTGTTGCAAAACCATCTCGATGCCTTTGCATGGGGTTATGAAGATATTAAAGGCATCCCTCTTGAAACTTGTACACACCATATCTATATTCAGGATGGAGCGAAACCTGTCCAACAACCCTAAAGGCAAATGAGCCCAACTCTAAGAGACATTGTAAAAGAAGAATTGAAAAACTCTTAGATGTCAATTTTATCTATCCCATTTCTGACAGCCAGTGGGTCTCTCTATTAGTATTAGTCCCAAAGAAATATGGGATATGGTGCATTTGTATTGACTACGGAAATTGCATAAAGCAATTCTTAAAGATTTCTTCCCCCTTCCTTTCTTCGATCAAGTACTCGATACCCTCGTTGGTAAGAAGTACTTTTCTTTTCTAGACATCTTTAGAGGATATAACCAGATATAGATAGCACCCGAGGATCAAGAAAAAACCACTTTTACATGTCCATGGGGTACATTTTCTTATTGAGTGCTTCCCTTTGGGCTATGCAATTCCCAAACTACCTTTCAAAGCACAGTCTTGGCTATTTTTGCTGACCTTGAATGCGTAGAAATCTATATGGATGATTTCTCTGGGTTTAGTGATTCATTTTAGGAAGCCCTCAATAATCTAGAAAAGGTGCTTCTTCGCTACCAAGAATCTTGTTAGGTTCCTATACCAATAGGTTTCATCTTTCATGATTGACAGTGGAAGGGATAAATATGTTCATCATTGTAGGCTGCAAAGGTTCCATATTTTGTGTACATGCTATATAAAATTAAAAAATGAAAAGAGGGTATGCCTTAAAAGAATAATCAAAAGGCAAGAAAATCAAGTGGTCAAGAGAAA